>CM042834.1:129327877-129527877 GCA_023653725.1 Bungarus multicinctus
TTATTATTATTATGGTTCATCACACAGTCTGCCAAATGTTTAGATCTGGCATTTTTTCCCCACTTATTCTTCCCAAAGAACTGAGATAGGTAGATGTTGCTGTTTGATAGTGTTAAAGATGTTCACCACAGGATGTAAGCTGCTTCAAGTAACGTTTCTTTTTGCAATTGACTGGTGGTAATTTTATCAATGCTGGTGGTATTCAAGTGGTGCTCCAGTTGTTTGAGGATTATACCCAGCACACCTATTACAATTAGTACTATATTTGATTTCTTTTGTTATTATTATTAATTTAAATTAATCAACCACCCAATGGATTATGGGTACCATCAATGGACTCTATGTGAATTGTTGTTTGCTTTTGTTGTTATTGTGGTGATGAAACAAATGAGTTGTTCCTTTTTAACCATGATCCAAAATCAAACATATACAGAAGAATGGGGGATTGATATTTGCACTTCTTGAAACTTTGGAGCAATCCATACATTCATTTTACGTAATAATTAGCATATGCTTAGCAATCACAGTTAGAAGGTGAGGGCATGTCAAAATGTATATATTAAACCAGGGTATTTTCTAGAAGAAAAGTGAGTAAGTCCTGACAATGGTTAAGTCACCAGGACAGAAACTGGGAGACCTTCAGTTCTAACATTGCCTTAAGCATGAAAGTCGGCTAGGTGAGTTTAGGCACTCACATTCTCTTTCTCAACCCAACCTATCTCACAGAGTTGTTATAGGGAAAATAAGAGGAGGAAGGATTTGCTATTATTTATAAAAATAATAAAGATTGGATCTTAAAAAACCTAGAATCAAATGAACAAAATATAAAAGTACACTCATCCAAGTATCTATCATAAACTAAATGGATGATATGTGTATATGGAATACAGATAGCCTTGAACTTACAATAGTTCATTTAGTGATGGTTCAAAGTTATAACAGCGTTAGGAAAAAAATGAATTATGATCGTTTTTCACACTTACAACTGTTGCAGCATCCTCGTGTCACTTGATCAAAATTCAGATGCAACCGACTCATCATTATGACGTTTGCAATATCCTGGGGACAGGTAATCCCCTTTTGCAACCTTTTGACAAGCAAAGTCAATGGACAAACCAGATTCACTTAACAAGCGTGTTTCTAACTTAACAATTGCAGTGATTTACTTAACAACTGTGGCAGGAAAAATAATAAAATGGGTCAAAAGTCGCTTAACAAATGTTTCATTTAGCAACATAAATGTTGGGCTCAATTGTGGTTGTAAGTCAAGGACTACCTGTATTGGGCAGATTGTGCAACAGGTCACTTTTTTCAGTGCCATTGTAACTTTGAATGGTGACTCCACCACACAAGCAAAGTACCAACAAAGGAGGGGAAAAAAAACTCCAGAGAAGTTCCTGAGACAGGAAGTCTAGTCCTGCCAAGAATGTAATAAAGGTCAACGGAGAGGCAGTTTCTGTAAGGAACACCAGAATGTTTCTTTCCTGCCTTCCTTACAGGGTTAGGCCAGTAATTTCTTCTAACGGTTCTCCGAACTGCTTAGAATGTTAACAACCAGTTCTAGCGAATAGGTGCGAACCTGTAGAATCCCACCCCTGGCAGGGAATAACATTAACATTTCTTATTAAAATGCTAAAGAGACTGAACCCATTGTCTTTAAGCAAATTCTTGCTTGTGCTTGTTTTAGCAATATATCAACTTGAGAGAGACCCTCTAGGAGCTGTGTCAGTAGATAAGGTCTATAGGAAATGGGTGTGTGGTGCCTCCTGATTTTTTCAGAAATGCCAGAGCTTTCTTAAAAACTAAAGGCAATGTTAAGCCACACACTTTCCCCTTGCCTTCAGAGAATGAAGTGGCTGCTGCAGAGACATCCATCTTAAAATATTAACATCTGCTTTTGCAATTTCCATTGGGGTTGCCAAAAACGTAGCCTAACAGTACTGTGCAAGGCTCAGTTTACAAAGCTTTTGGACAACTCCCCACTCGAGTTCAAACAAAGCTTCAATAATGTTTAACATCAATTTGCCCTCTTGATTAATGTAAAATGTTAGCAGTTCATATTTGCATCAGGTGTCTCCCACAAGATGGAATAAATGGAAAGTTAGTCTCAACTAGTTTTGGTCACCCATATAGCCATACATTCTTACATAACCCACAGCTCTTCCTTTTGGGGGAAGGGGTTGGGTGGGTAAAATTCCTACAAAATAACTTTTATTTGCGTGCACCATACTCGACATCAAAATATACACATCTCAATATTATTTGAAATGATACCCACAAGCCTAGAGACTAGCTGAGAATATATTGGACTTGCTATTTCTGAAAGTAAAGTCAATACTGAAATGTTTCTTCATCATCATACTTTAAAATGATTTAGACCAGCCCTCTCTGATTTGGAATAGGTTTACAACAAACGCTTAGAACTTTAATAAAATAGCATCATCTGCCCTATTCAAGATTACGAAAGCTGAGTAATAATACCTCATCTTCAATCATGGCCTTTCCAGGCAGAAAGGAAGGAAGAAGAAAAAAAAACCAGCATAACAGAGTTGGAAGCAGAGGTGGTATTCAGCAGGTTTCGACCAGTTCTGGAGAACCAGTAGCGGAAGTTCGGAGAACCGGCCAATACCACCTCTGACTAGAGATTTTACAGTATTCTTCCCCTGCCACGGCCACAGAACCAGTAGTAAAAAAAATTGAATCCCACCACTGGTTGGAAGGGACCTTGGAAGTCTACTAATCCATCCCCTTGCTCAACAGGAGCCTGTATACCATTTCAAACAAATGGTTGTCCAATCTCTTCTTAAAAACCTCCAGTGTTGGAGCACCCATAACTTCTGGAAGCAAATCATTCCACTGATTAATTGTTCTAATTGTCAGAAAAATTATCCTAAGTTCTAGGTTGGTTCTCTCCTTGATTAATTTCCATCCATTGCTTTTTGTCCAGCCTCCAAACACTTTGGAGAGTAGGTTGACCCCTCTTTTTTGTGGCAACCCCTGAGATATTGGATATTTTTCCTTAAACTAGATATACACAATTCCTGCAACTGTTTTTCATGTGTTTTAGCCTCCAGTCCCCTAAACATCTTTGTTGCTCTTCTCTGCACTCTTTCTAGAATCTCAAAATCTTTTTTATACTATGGCAACCAAAACTGGATGCAATATTCCAAGTGTGGTCTTACCAAGGCATTATAAAGTGGTACTTAACACTTCACGTGATCTTGACTCAATTCTTCTGTTAATGTAATCTAGGACTATGTTGGCTTTTTTGGCAGCTGTAGAATACTGCTGTTTCATATTTAAGTGATTGTCCGCTTGGACTCCAAGATCTCTCTCACAGTTATTACTATTAAGCCAGGTACTACCTATTCTATACCTATGCATTTGTTTTTTTCTTGCCTCAACGTAGAACCTTATTTTTCTCTTCATTGAATTTCATTTTGTTAGGTAAGGTAGAGTGGTCAAGTCTGTTGATATCCTTCTGTATCTTAACCCTATTTTGGGGAATGTTGGCTATTCTGCCAGTTTGGTGTCATCTGCAAATTTGATGAGTTCCCCTTCTATCCCCTTATCTAAATCATTGATGAAGATATTGAAGAGTACTGGCCCTAAGATGGAACTTTAGGATACCCCACTGAATACTTACTTCCAGGTAGATGCAGTTTCATTAAAGACTACATGTTGAGTGCAGTTGGTCAGCCAGTTATGAATCTATCTGATAGTGATGCTGCCAACCCACATTTTTCTATTTTATCAAGTAGTAGGTTGTGATCTACTTTAGTTAGTAAAGCCCAAATAAATTACAACCATAGCATTTCGCTGGGCCACTAATTTTGTCAAAAATGTTTTTTTCTTTATATCTTTTTTCTCTTTCCTTTTCTTCTAGAGAAAATTAATCCTCATCAGTTCTTGTGGTAGGAATGATATGACATGCTCATGATAAGCTTCCTTCACTGCTCTAACTTGCAAACTTTGGAATGTGGAATTGCCCATCCAGAGTTACTTACAACCTGATTCCAGGGTTCCAATACCTGTTATATACACTTGTGGTCACATAACCACATTTTGGGCGCTTGTCAACTGGCTCACCTTTATGAACTGTCACAGTGTTGCACAGTCATGTGACCACAATTTATGATGGTTTTTGGTGGTTTCTAGCCTTTTCAGCCATTTTTCACAAAATATATGCATAGGGATGCATTTATTTGTTTAACATCCACAGAAATCAATTAATAACCTCTGTTTTCATAAAAGTTATGAAAGTTAAAAAATCATGTCACGTGGATACCTCAACTTACAGCCACCATGATTTATAGGGGGAATTCTGGGTTCTATTATGTTCATAAGTCAAGCACTTTCTGTACATACAACATTATGCATTAAAGGTGTTTCAAAATGTAAAAAATATAATAGAAAAAGAGAAACTCATATCATTATAGCAATTAAAAGATACAATTCTCTATATGTCTGCAAATATTATTTGAGAGTATGTGTATGTATGTGTATTTATTTCTAAATCATTTATGTAACTATCTGTATTTTTCCATATTTTATTATGCTAGTCCATACAAAGTGACTGATAGTGTAACGTTAGAAAGATAAATGCATATCTCCATTCAATCAATGGATTGAAGATCTAATTACACTTGTCACCTATGATAATCTGCCTGTAGTCAGAGGTCTCATAGACTTAATGGCAACTCCTGGGAAGCTTTGTTGAAACTTTGAAAAACTTCATCTGTGTGTGCCAGAAGTATAATAGGAAGGATACAGCTTTCGGTTGGACAAAATACAAGTTAGATTTCAATGTGATGAGCATTTGTGTTGAGAAAATATTGTAGGACATGACCAGGCTGAGACCAAGGATGAAGTCAAACATCACTAGAAGTCACTACACTTCCACAAGAGGCGTAAGTCCAGCCCTCCTTGAAGCCCATTGACTCTTTATCTAATACCACTTTGCCTTGACTGTTGGTAGATCAGATTCTTGTGCATAGCATGAAATAAAGCTTAGTACTTTTGAACTCTATCTTGACTCCTGGTTTCTTGCACCTGACATATATGATAAATAAGCACACACGAAGGTAACCATTAATTTGATACTTAAGGTAGTCTTCCTGTCTATAGTCCCACAAGATCAACTTATATTACAATATTATTTCATCTATTGTATAGTATTCCTCCTTTTTATGGGATGTTCATTGTGAAGGCTAACCACTGCCTTCCTTAACATTCATGGAAGAATAGCTTATTAAAATGAAGGAGAAAATGGTACTGCCCATTCCTAGATAAATATCCATGAATAAACTGTACCATTTTGGCACACCTAAAAGAGTTTGGAAGGGTAAAATAAATTTGGAGCAAGTTTGTATCACTTCATAAGTAAAGTAGGGCCAGAACTTTCTGAATTGACCCTTTTATGGAAAATTAGATGATTAAAACAAAGCAAAAAAAAGTTTTGGAAAAATATGGTCCAGTTTCTGGAATAAAACAAAACAAAATCTGTGCATGCTATCCTTCCAGTTGGTTTGAATTTGATTTTAACCAAATTGTATTCAACACTAGAGATGATGTTGGCCCAGATGAAGACACTCATGAAAATTGAGCAACCAAAAATCACACATAGCTCAAAGTATTTGTAGTTCAATCAAATAATTTATTTTAAAGATGAAATTATATCCTTTAAAAGGTTAACCAATCTTCTCATATAATCAGAAACAGTGCATCTTAATGAATCATTTGAACTATTGTGAAACTGAACCAGGTTTCAACAATTTCCACAACCATTCAGATAACGGTGTCTGATGACTACAACTTCATGGTATTCTCATGAGAAAGTTGAGTTGTGAATCTTTATTTTGTTTCAAGAATAGGATTTAGTTTGGTTCAAATTCAAATTCAGCTATTCAAATTTAGTTTGGTTCAAATTCAGCCTCCTAAGAAACTTTGCTTCCTCTGATCTGATGCAGAAGAAACACATACAAGATCAGGTCTGGGGAGTCAGGTCTGAGCACCCTGATGGTTGGTTCCAAATATATTTGTCACCCCCATGGCCAAACCTTCTAAAAAAATGTTGGCAGGCTGCCTTTTGCCAGTGATGCTCCCTCCCAAGTAGATTGGCTTGAGCCCAGTAGAATGAATCATTCTTTGTCTAAGAGTAGTACTGAGTGAAGGAGTTCTCTAGATGGTTGGTTTCCCAGTGGTGCTCTGTGGAGCCAAGTGGCTGACAGGGTGAGCTAGGAGTGAGCTCTCCAAAACATCTTTAGAACAGAATAACAATGCTAAGAAGGAAACAAAAAAGCCAGAGCCAATGCCTAGATAAGCAAGGATTAACACTAGACAAACAATCAATGAGAAAATAATACTCTAATCAAGGAACTATCAAGGAGAAAATAACACCCCCACCAACATTGGCAAAGTAAGCTGCTGTAAACAGGGAGCAAATCTCACAATGACTAGTACTGACTACGTTACCTTTCATTAGGTAATGAAACATCTGCCAGTGAACAATCAGGCTCAGAAAGAACCAAGGACCCCACAAATTCAAACCTGAGGTATAGATATTCTCTTCTGTTGAAAGGAGAACATATCACTTCATGTGACAGCTTGTGCAATTTACTGGCAGCTCATTCAGCCACAATTCAAATGCATTACTCTTCCATATAAAATAGTAAATTTAATTTCACTCAATATCTCATTTTCTTTTCTTTTATATTGTTTATATTGTCCCATTTTAGAATGACTGCATGAAGTTTTTCATTCTTTTCTCCTTTATTTGGCCACCTGCTGTTCCTTGAATATTTGTGTGTGTGTGCGTGCATGTGTGTGACAAATTACATCATAACACCTGGAAATATAAAGATGACAGTGTTCTATTTTACACATACATCTGGGATGTACAAATGGGAAATACAAAGTTTAAATTCACATTAAAATGCAAAGAATACTGCTCCTATCCCTTAAATATCTTTTTTTGTCAACTTGTGAATAAAGTTATTGAAAAAGCAAAATGTATTTTGTTTCATAGAAATACGCTTTACTAATCTGTGGGCATTCCTAAGAGAATGGCATAACACTGCAGAGTAAGCTCTTGTACCTTATGACCTTGCCAATCTTTTAGACCTGAAGAAATTGGCAGAGATCTTAAAGATTCAAGAATGCTGCTGTCTTTCACGCAATCTTTGGGTTTATGGAGAGTTCTGATGCTTCTCGTTGTTCAAAAGGGGGGAAAATATACACTATCTATGGCATCTCTGATGGAAAAACTAATTTGACACACCATTCTTCCATCTATTCTTTGATCACAGAAATAGAAGTTGCACTTAGGTTTGCAGCTATAACTTAGAAACCGCATACATTGGATATGAGGAAAAATCACTATTATAAAAGTAGGACAGGTACTATGCAGGACAGCCTTTCTTGGCTTAGTTGCCCTCCATACAATAACTGTGGATTTCAACTTCCAGAATTCCCTACCACCATATTTGATAGGCACCCAGGAGAGAAGGTAGATCCATGTGAAGAAACCATGTTATTCTGCTTGAGCAAATACAATAAACCTTACAAACATCTGGTCCTATCGTTGGCATCACTGCAGCTTGCTGAAGATAGCGCTCAGCACCAGAAGATTTCTTATTGGTTTTGAGATTGTTTCAAATGATGTAACAGCTTAATATATAACAGGTCGGTGTGAAGGGACAGGAAAGAAATAAATTGTAAATATGATGGTTGCAACATACTTGTCAATGACACCAAAGTCTATAGCATGAGCTGCATCCCCACATCAGAGTCTTGAATGCAATCTTGGAAAAGCAACATCCAAATTACAATTTTTCATGCGGTAGAAGGGGGAATATATGACATATGCTGTTGTTCAATTAATTATCTGTAACTGAATTTTAATCCATCCATCAATGTCAATCAAATCAAATAGCATAGAATAGGATTCTTTATTGGAGAAGTTTATTTATCGCCAGGGGGGCTTTTGGACAGGTCCGTAGGATCTACCAGTTGCGGCCCTTTCTGGATCGGGATGCGCTTCGCACGGTCACTTCCGCCCTGGTGACCTCCCGCCTAGACTATGCCAACGCTCTCTACATGGGGCTGCCTTTGAAGAGCATCCGGAGGCTCCAGTTGGTGCAGAATGCAGCCGCGAGGGTGGTAATGGGAGCACCTAGGGGCTCCCATGTTATGCCACTTCTGCGCGTGCTGCATTGGCTCCCGGTGGCCCTCCGGGTGTGCTTCAAAGTCTTGGTCACTATCTTTAAAGTGCTCCATGGCTCGGGACCAGGTTACTTGCGAGACCGCCTCCTGCCACCATCGGCTTCCCACCGACCGGTACGCTCCCATAGAGTTGGTCTCCTCGGGGTGCCGCCGGCTGGACGGCTGGCGACCCCGAGGGCGCGGGCCTTCTCATTGGGAGCACCCCCTCTCTGGAATGAATTACCCCCGGAGGTAAGGGCTGCCCCTGATCTCATGGCCTTCCGTCGGTTACTCAAAACGCACTTATTTCGGCAGGCCGGACTGGCCTAGGGGTTTTTAAATTTTAACCGGGTTTTAACCTCTTTTAATACTTGCTTTGCATTTTAATTAGAGCCATATTATATTTCAGTTTTTAAATTTTAATATTATTATGTTGTCTCGTGTATTGTATTTTGTATATGTGTTCTTATTGGCTGTTCACCGCCCCAAGTCCCTTCGGGGAGAGGGGGGCGGTATATAAATTGAATAAATAAATAAATAAAATAAATAAAAGTGTGATTGGACACAGAAGGAATTTGTCTCTGGTGCATAAGCTCTCAGTGTACATACACAACCAAGTGATAAGTCATAGGTGAATTATAAATCAGTTTAGAATAGATGTATGATTTATGATCTATGACTTATCACATTTCACGCATCTTTATATCAGACTTTAAAATTTAGACTTTAACCTGCTCCAGTTTATATTAGAGTGCAGACTACAACAAGTCACTCAAAGACCATATATAGCCTTCAACCTTCCCAGTAAGTTGAGATCAAATTGGTACATTCTTTCCTTATCTTATGTTGCAAACTGAGAAGAGAAGTAAAATTAAGATGTGGCTGTGGGCATATTAATTTATAGAGACCGAGAAGCATTGTTGGGTGGTAGAGAAGAAGACACATTATGTGCATTCTCAAAAGAGAAGATGAAGGGAGATTAGCAAGACAGCATGTTGCCCTTTTTCTTCAGTTACAGATTAACAGAGTTGGAAGAGACCTTGTAGGTCATCTAGTCCAACCCCTGCCCAAGCAGACCCTACCTCATTTTTGACAGATGGCAGTCCAGTCTTTTCTTGAAAGCTTCCAGTGATGAAGCTCCCACTTCTTCTAAAGGCAAGCTGTTCCATTGGTTGATTGGTCTCACTGTCAGAAAATGTCTCCTTATTTCCAGGTTGAAACTCTCCTTGTCCATTATTCCTTGTCTGGCCTTCAGATACTTTGGAAAATAGCTTGACCCCTTCCTCTCTGTGTCAGCCCCTCAAATATTGGAAGACTGCTATCATGTCTCCCCTGGTCCTTCTCTTCACTAGACTAGCCATGCCAGTTCCTGCAACCATTTATCGTATGTTTTAGCCTCCAGTTCCCTAATCATCCTGGTTGCTCTTCTCTGCACTTTTTCTACAGTCTCGGCATCTTTTTTATAGTATGTTTATATAGTGTTTATAGTGCATAGTCTGCAATGTTCTCTATTTTGGCTATCTCGGTTTTATGAGACAACATTTTTTCTCATTAATGGCAATGGAAGAAAACATCACTTAGCATAGAACACCTCCATCAACCCTCTGATTTCAAGCATACCATCTTTCAGACTCTGTGCTCATGACTATGGATCCAACATATCTGCATATAAAGAGAAGCTTTAAAGATGTCTCAGACTTGCAACAGTATTTCAAAACACCAGCAGCATACCTATGCTACTGAGAGCTTTTATTCTTCATAAAATGTCCCTCTGTCTAGCAAAAATAATAAAAGTTAGTCATTAACTAATAACATCTATAGCAAATGAAGATGCCAAAATTCCAATAAGCATATGCAGTACCATCTCATAAATGTTGCCATTTTGGACCTGTGTCTGATATATGATACAAGTAAGTTCCAGTGTTGGCGCAATGTGTTTAGACATTTCCTTGCTTACCAGTTTGCTTTGCAGATGCCTAGGGGAGCAGCTGACTTTGTTCTCCCTTCACATCCCACACTTCAGAGAACCAAAAACAACATTCTATTTTCCTTCCACATATTGTACTGTAAAAAGATTTCTGCAGTATATTCAGTTTTCTAAGAATCTAAATCTTCTCTCTCTCTCTCTCTATCTGTCTATTGTCTGTCTATATCCAGGGGTGGGCTTCAAAAATTTTAGCAACAGGTTCTCTGCCTGGTTGTTGGGTGGGCGTGACCATGGTGGGCATGGCCTAGTCGGCCTCCTTCACCAAGGCAGGGGGAACGTTTTTGCCATCCCCGGGCTCCGGAGGCTCTCTGGAAGCTGGAAACAGGCCCATTTCCGGCCTTTTCAAACTTCTGGGAGGCCCATTTCTGCCCTCCCTGAGCCTCTGCGTACACCCTGCACTTACCTGCATCCAAAACAGGCCAGATGGGGACTCCTGGGTGGGGCAAGATGGAGTGGGTGGAGCCAGCCAGGAGTGGGATTTGGGGGTTTTACGAATTGCACAGAATCTTAGCTAGGGACTCTCCCGAACCCTGCAAACCCCCAGCAGCCCACCTCTTTCTATATCTGTCTATATCTATTTGTCTGTCTGTCTATCTAGCATCTATCTACTGTCTGCCTGTCTGCATCTATTTATCTATCATCTATTGTCTGTCTATATCTATCTATCTATCTATCTATCTATCTATCTATCTATCTATCTATCTATCTATCTATCTATCTATCTATCTATCTTTGTCTCCTTGTCTGTCTGTCTATCTACCTACTGTCTCTGTCTGCCTCTCTCTCTCTCTATCATTTGTCTAATTCAATTGGTCTCAATTCATTCATTCCTCAACTTTGTGCCTGTGTCTACAACTTTTAGGCTTTTAGTCTTGACTTCTAAATCAACACATCTGGAGGGCATCAGGTTGAAAGAGACTGTAGCAGATTTTTAAAAACGTTAACATTATAAAGTGGAAGAATTGGGCTAAACCTTGGGCAAGCATAAATTTTAAGAACAGTTCAACAATGGAAAATGACTTCCAGGAAAGCCATACTTTTCTTTTCTTTTCAATGAAGTTTTTCAAGGAATATAAGTATTTGGATTTGTGCTCTTTTAGGCCCATGGCTTAACCTCATTCTTTAATCAGGTTTTCTTTTGCCATAAAATGATTCATTAGGTTTTAAAAAAATAATCTAATGTGAAATAAAGTACAGGCATCAAGATATTCAGATTTTATTACTTCTGGCATTGTGGCAGAGTTGATTCGAACAGCTTTGCTCTATTACTTACAGCTATGGAAAAATAAACAAACCACACTTTGAAACATGTCTCATCAGATGAGACTTCTAAAACTTGCCTTCTGCTGTAGAAGCAGAATTGCCCCATGATGCTCTAAAAATGTGAAATCAGGCAAAGAGAATAGCTTTCATCTCACTTCCAGATAAAACCCATCCAATGGACTTTAGAGGGTGGGAGGGAATTCTCAGAAGAGAATGGAAGATAACAGAATAACAGAATTGGAAGGAACCCTGGAGATATTTCAGTCCTCCAAGATGACACAGAAGAGGAACAAACTTTCCCTCACTGTAATAGACAGTGATCTTGTGAATCAGGGGTACACAATTTTTGTCAATTGGATGGTCCCAAGCACACTTTGGTGGCAGGTGGAGGCACATAATCTGAGTGTGAAGGAGACAGGGTCCTTTTTTTTTAAAAGGTTTTATTTTTTAAGACAAACATATACAGACAAAAACATAAATCCATCTTCCAATTATATACATACAGTGTGTCAGTTGGTTACAAATCTTATTGTGCTATTCTTTCATCGTCCTTACTCACAAGTTATATAGATTTTCAAATTATCAATGATCATTCATTTGACTAAACTACTGTCATCATTTTATATGAGATATTCTAATTTTTATTATATTATGTTATACATTTATCCAATGGTTATATATTTTATATTGTATTTTATATCAATCTATTAATCTTCTATTACAAAACTTAGTCTATTTCATTGCCATGTCTTTTTGTCCAACCATTAATAAAACAAATCCATATCATATAAAATTGTTTATCATCTTGTTCTCTAATTTCAAATGTCCATTTACTCATTTCAGCACAGTCCATAATTTTAGACAGGGTCCATTTTGAAGGCACTTTCAGGGTAAAATGAGTTCATAAAATGAACTTCCCATGTTGCCCCTTAAAGCCCCTCCCTCATACAAAAGAAGGAGGCTCATCCATTGAAGGCAAAACAAAAAAATCAAAGCGGATACATAATACAGGTAGTCCTTGACTTACAACCATTCATTTAGTGTTCAAAATTACAACGGCATTCAAAAAAGTGATTTAGGACAGATTCTCATACTTACATTCAATCGCTCAATAGAGCTGGAAGGGATATTGGAGGTCTTCTAGACAAACCCTTTGCTCAAGCAGAAGACCCTATAGCACTTCAGATAAGTGGTTCTCCACTCTCTTCTTAAAAACCTCCAGTGATGAAGCACCTACAACTTCCCATGGTCATGTGGTCAAAATTTAGTTGCTTGGCAACCAGTGCTGGGGGGGGGGTCATGTGATCACTATTTCAAACTTTCCCAGCCAGCTTCTGCCAAACACAATCAATGGGGGAAGTCAGATTCGCTCAATGAATGTATGACTCACTTAACCACTGCAGTGATTCCCTTAACAACAATCAGTGTGAAAATGGGACATAACTCACTTAGCCACTGCCTTGCTTAGTAACAAAAATGTGGGGCTCAATTGTGGTCGTAAGTCAAGAACTACTTGTATTATTCCCAAGTTTTCCTTTTGTTCAGACTTGCTTCAAGTTCACAAGCAGGTAAGTTGCTAACACCAACTCTGCTTGGTGTCTACTCTTCAAACTATGAGAACTGAATGAGAGGGAGACAGGATTGCCCCCCCCTCCCCCCAGCCAAACCTCCTGCCCCGTTCCTCTTGCTCAGCTCTGTCTGCTCCACATATTAGTGGGGTAATTTTTGCAGTAGGAAGTTCCATCCTGTGGGAATCATCCCTGCAATATAAGCTGGGCTGGAAGACTACAAAGCAGCCTTTCCTTTCAGCTACTCATCCTTTAATGTAGAGAGCAAGATGGAGGAAAAGAGCGGATCCATCGACGTGGTACTACTGTCTGCCCCACTTTTTCCTGATCCATATGTTCTCCATATGTTCAAGCATCTGACCAGAGGTTCCTTTCAACTGAACTACTTTAGAAGAAATCATTTCAAGCAGCAAGCAGTGTTTTTTTTTTTAAAGTTCCTTTTTGATTTCTCTCACACACGCTGATTGCTTGGCTCATAGTTGTTCCATTATATTTATCTGATTATCCATTGTTGGCTCCACAATATTCCCTTTCCAGCTTGCCAAGGCTATCTGGCTCACCAGGATATTGCTCTACATAGTCCCTTGTTCTGATCCAAGAGGCAGTTTGTGTGTCCTTAGATTAAATGTTGTGGAGATGGGGAAGAATTCTATCAACCCTGATAATTAGAGGGTTGCATCTAAAATGCTTTTGAAAATGTATCTTTATACTGCAATCACTGACTATCAGAGTGGAAACTCAAGCTTCTGGGCAGTAAGCATTGTGTATGTTCATTAAAGGCTGTGTGGCAGCCAGAGATACAGGTAGTCTTCAACTTACAACCATTCATTTAGTAACTGTTCAAAGTTACATCAGTGAAAAAAGTGTCATATGACTGTTTTTCACACTTACAACTGTTGCAGCATCCCCAGGGTCATGTGATCAAAATTGGGACACTTGGCAACTGGCTCATATTTATGGTAGTTGAAGTGTCCCGTGCTCAGACAAGGAATAATGGATGGAAGCTGATCAAGGAGAGATTCAACCTGGAAATAAGGAGAAACTTTCTGACAGTGAGAACAATCAACCAATGGAACAGCTTGCCTTCGGAAGTTGTGGGAGCACCATCACTTGAGACTTTCAAGAAGAGATTGGACTGCCATTTGTCAGAAATGGTGTAGGGTCTCCCGCTTGGGCGAGGGGTTGGACTAGATGACATACAAGGTCCCTTCCAACTCTGATTATCTGTTAAATCTATTCAAAATCATGTGATCACTTTTTGTGATCTTCTGATAAACAAAATTAATGGGGAAGCCATATTGACTTAACAACTATATTAGTAACAACAAATGCAGTGATGCACTTCACAACTATGGAAAGAAATTGTTGTGGCTAGTGGAGCTGGCAGCAGAGTCAGACAGTGAGGAGGTTGGGGACATGGGCCAGTCCTGGAGGCTAGGGAAAGCTCGGCCAAGGGCTCTGTGTCAGAGGAAGAGATGGGGCCAGGGCAGTCTGGTAGTCATCATACAGTGAGGCAGGGGAGCAGCTGGAGCTGGTTCCCAGCCTGTGCAGCCTACGAACTAAGGGTCAACATGGGAGTAAAGCCACAGGTGGACAGTGAATGGTCCATCCCATAGGGATTAAAAGAGCAAAAGGGGAGGGGGCTTTTGCAGGGAAACTATTTGTTTGTTGCAGCAGTGTGAAGATCTGTCTGTGCATCTCAGAGACTCTGTTCCAAGTCCTTCTTTGTCAGCACTTTAAAAATATTTACTTGGCAGCTCTCCAAGCTAGATAAGGTCTGTGCTCCTAATTACACCCCTGAAAGACTGTTTGCCAGGCCTTTGGCTGAATGTGAATGCAAGAAATTCACCTTCGTTTAATAAAAGGGGGTTTGCTGGGACAAACAATCTGCTTAGTGCTTAGTGCTTAGGTCAGAACAGAATAAACTGGCGCAAAACTCATTTAACAATTGCCTTGCTTAGCAACAAAAATTTGGGGCCCAGTTGTGGTTGCAAGTCAAGGCCTATCTGTACTTACAATCACAAGTTGAAGACTTACCTGTACTTACAGTTAAGTAAGTTTTTCAAGAGGCAACTGGACTTTCTGTTTTTTCTTTGACTTTCTGGTTTTCCTCTGTCCAAAATGTGGACTTGGCTATCTTCAAAAGAGTGGCCGTTGTCTTTTAAATGCAGAGGGACTGCTGAATCTTGTCCTGATGGGTTTGTTCTTCTATGTTGTACCATGTATTTATGGTGGTTGTTTTGTTTCCGCAATGTACAGATCTGCACATGGCTCACTGCCATCTATGTCAAAATTGAACAGCCCTCTCTCAAAGAGGGGGAGAGATGCAACATCCTCCATTCCTTTCAACAGTTCTGTGATGACTCAGGGTG
This sequence comes from Bungarus multicinctus, assembly GCA_023653725.1. Lineage (NCBI taxonomy): Eukaryota > Metazoa > Chordata > Lepidosauria > Squamata > Elapidae > Bungarus > Bungarus multicinctus. The sequence continues at coordinate 129,343,270 of CM042834.1, forward strand.
GGATACAAAACAAACACAATCACAAAAAACAGATGAAGCCCCTTTTATTCTTTCACTTTCCAAGCACCGAATATCCATCACTGGAGACAAAAACTCCCACACAAGCAGTTATAAGGAGGAAATGCCATTTAAATTAAATTTAAATTATAAAGAGTAAAAAACAACACAAACCAGGTAAGATAAGGGCTGGAGGACGTCCACAAATAACAGAACACATACTGGGAAGGACGCCAAACACAGAGAGGAACAATAAACTAGAGATATTTCCATGCTTTGTTTCCAGCACTCGTCTGTACGCATGTCGGTCCTCTTATCCAGTTGTCACATCTGCAGCCCATGAAGAGAATCAAGGCCCTCTCCTCCCAAGTAGACCACATCTCTCCCTTATACTCTCCTCCCTGCATACCCTAGGATGGAGAGGGGATGGGCTTGGGTCCTCCTCTGACTGCCCAGCCAAGCTCTGCCCTTCCCCAGCCATCTCCACAACCTCCGGAGCCACACTTCCACTCCCTGTCGGCTGTTCCTCCTCTCCCTCAGAGTCAGTCTCCACCAGGGGCATGACAAGTTCCAAGAAGGCTCCACTCCCATTTGTACTATTTAGGTGACCCTGATGACACAGATAAACCTCCAGGTGGCCTCAACTACTCACTAAGAGAATACAGCTGTCTGCAAGGAATATCAATCCTTCCACTCTCCATCATCCAGTCAGAGCTTCTTCAATGAGAAACTAAATGTCTTCAAAGAAAAACCAGAAAGTCCAGTTGCCTGGTGAAAAAGCACCTTTGGGACAACCATGACCTAGATGACTGACAATCTCTATAGACATTTCCCCATCAGTTACTTTACATCAGAGGAACCCAGAAGATCTTGAGGCCTTCCCCAATATTTATTTATTTAGATTTATATACCGCCCCTTCTCCCAAAGGGACTCGGGGCAGTGAACAGCCAGAATAAAAGCACATATAAACACATACAATATTTAAAAATTAAAAGAATATGTTGGCTTTACAAAGATTAAAACACGGGAATTAAGAAAAATTAAAACCAAATTAAAATTTTAAAAACCCCTAGGCCAGACAGGCTTGCTGAAATAAATAAGTTTTCAATGCACGACGGAAGGTCATGAGATCAGGGATTGTCCTCATCTCCGGGGGTAATTCGTTCCAGAGAGGGGGTGCCCCCAATGAGAAGGCCCGCATCCTCGGGGTCGCCAGCCGTCCAGTCAGCGGCATCCCGAGGAGGCCGACTCTATGGGAATGTATCGGTCAGCGGGAGGCCGATAATGGCAGGAGGCGGTCTTGCAAGTATCCTGGTCCCGAGCCATGGAGCGCTTTAAAAATGGTAACTAAGACCTTGAAGCCACCGGGAGCCAATGCAGCTCGCGCAGAACATGGGAACCCCGAGGAGCCCCCAACACCACCCGCACGGCCGCACTCTGCACCAGCTGGCGCCTCTGGATGCTCTTCAAAGGCAGCCCCATGTAGAGAGCATTGGCATAGTCTAGATCACAAAGAGACACAGGTATAAATTGCTCTTCATTCTGCTTTATGTAACCTTCAGGCCATTGTTGGCTATTTGATATTTGGTGAATTTAGTAGATGGAGAGAGGTGAAACTGTAAAAAGCCAGTATTATGAGGTAAAGTACTCATCACTAAAGACCTTTCAGAACTATAGAATTTGGCCAAGTACGCCATTTCATACCACACTCTCTTTTAAAGGAAACGAAAGCTGAAGAGAAACAGTAACAATAGATATTGGAAAATGATCAGACACCAGGAACGGTTAATTCAAAAGAAATCTTCAGCCAAGCAAAGTTCCAGAGAGTGCTTGTGTGTGTGTGCGTGTGTGTACGTGTGCGCGCACACATGTGCGCACCCAAAAACCCAAACAGAAGCAAAAAAATAAAAAAGAAGTTTTAAAAAACGTAATTCTTTCTACTCCTGGCCTAGCCAAAGCCACAAAAAACTGGAAATCTCCAATTGATGCCTGTTCTTGTTTGATGTTTCCAAAGATGCTTTAAAGATGAGAGATGTTTTCAAACCCTTGTGGAACTTAGCAAACCCTCATGTTTGATTGTGGTTTTTCTATTGGGAAAAAAACAAATCTAAATCTTTCTAAGAAGTAGATTTTCTCGTTTTGAGCATGCAGGGTTCAGAACCTGATCTACAGTATGATTATGTAAAACTATGTTTGGAAACTCCAGCCAAACCTTATAAGAAATACTCCAAGACCTTCACAATGCTATACTGCCTCGTTTATAGATGAAAAAAACCCACAGAGGTCCCTGACTATATACAATTATTCTAAGATATTGGATACTATTTATACAGGGATGGGCAACTTTTCAGGGATCTGGAGCTGCAGAAAGCCCTCTGAGGAAGCAGTGACATCACCAGAAGGAATAAAAATGAAAACATATTATTTATTATCCTGCTGGATCTTCCAAGGACTCCCCATATGTTTGTGGGGTTTGGTTTGGGGATGGAAGCAAGTTTCACAGAGAAAAGCCACTCCTATTTGTACTTTTATTATTCCCGATCATTGAGAAGAAACTTTTTTTTTTTGGTATCAGAATTTGGTCATTTAAATATCACTTTTTAATGCTGCGACCTGTGTTTTGGAAGGATGCATGTAACATTTTCCTAATGTAAACCTTACTGCTATTTTGAGTGATTGACCTATTCAGGTCAACTCATGGGCATCAGAAGTCAAAAAGTGAGCTCTGATCGTTGAGAGACCTATTAGTATCTATTACTGGAGATTCAGAATGCTGGTCTGTGACCATAATAAAAATTGATTGATTGTCTATTACTGCAGATTCAGTGTAGCTTGGTCTCAATCAGAGGGTTTCACTCACAAAATCTTACTTTCTTGAACCAAGGCATCTCCTCAAATTAGATTGCTCAAATTAAAAAGGAAAACTCTTTGCATATCTAAATCTGGAATAATATTTTTCTATTAAGAATAGTGGTAGAAGAGACAGAACTAGACCAATACACATAATATGAAAGAAGGACAAGCAGTGACATGATACCAGTGTTTTGATATCTAAGAGCCTCCATAAAGAAGGTCAACCTATTCTCCAAAGCACCTGAAGGCAGAACATAAAGTAATGGATGGAAAGGAGAGAATCAACTTAGAACTGAGGAGAAATTTCCTGACAGTGAGAACAATTAATCAGTGGAATGGCCTGCCTTCAGAAGTTGTAGGTTCTCTAACACTGGAGATTTTAAAGAAGAGATTGAATAACCATTTGCTCTTGAGCAAGGGGTTGGACTAGAAGACCTCTGAAGTCCCTTCCAACTGTTAGTTTGTTCTGTTGTTCTCTTCACATATAGTCACTCACTAAGAATGTGTTTCTCTAAAATTTGGTGCTTCTTTTATGTTTTTTTTAATTTACAAAACAGGTAGTCTACTTCAAAATTCAGTGTACAGGTTCAAAAATCATGTATTAGAACAAAGTTTCTTTTTGTGCTATTGGTTTTTGTTTAGTAGTTTGTCTTTAGGAGGTGGTATTTTTGTATTCTTTTAATACACACACATATTCACATACATATATTAACTGCCATAGTGCATACATATTAAAGAAAAGGCTGAATCCCTATTCAGTATAATTCCTAGGGATTATACTGAAATTCAAACAACTGTATCATTTTACATCACATATTTATTATTTGGGCATTCCAGTTAACACAGTTATATAATTTGTATAAACTAAAGGGTTAACAGTTGTTGCATAATTCAATGACAGCTAGATTTACAGTTATTGAATACGAGCCATAAAATTACTAAGTATTTGGAGTACAGTTCTCATTGTCCAAAGTCCCCAAAGACACTGAAAGCAAACCTTTGTAGAAACACAACTTTTGAAGAAATCTGGATTATAGCATTAGCTAAAAGAAAGAAGAAAAGATGATATTTTGGAATTATTTATTTGTCGGGACCTTCAGAGCATCAACTTCTGCTTTTCTCTGTTAGAATGCAGCTGCTTCTTTAGAACAATTGTTCATTCGTAGAACTAAATTTTCTGTATTTGAAACATTATTTATTATTACAGTTAAAATTTTTAAGTCCAGGATGGACTTGCAAATAAACCAAGATTTGGATCTGAACATTGCCTTTGATGTTATCTTAGGAAAGTTATCCTCTGCTTTTCTGGAGCCCATAGCTATAGTTCCCAGTTGACCTATAAATGAAAACTGGGATTAATTCCAGCTTCCTGACTTCTTCTATTGCTTGTACAAAGAGGGGAATATAAGGTCAGCAAATGAGCTCTGTCCCAACTTAATAAAACAAGGTCTTCCAAAAGTAAAGCTGTGGGACTGATCAGCATGTAAACATGAATAGAACTACTGAAGTTTTTCACTTGAAATTATGATAGGAAATGTACTTGTCACCTGTGATGGTTTCTGCACATATTTAACATAAAATGTCTATGGATATTCTCAGTCATCCAGGTCATGGTTGTCACAAAGTGCTTTTTCAAGAGAAATTGGACTTTTTGCTTTTTCTTTGAAGATGCTTCACTTCTCATCCAAGAAGCTTCTTCAGCTCTGAATTCAGCTCTTCTTGCAGAACTGAAGAAGCTTTTTGGATGAGAAGCGAACTGTCTTCAAGGCAAAAACAGAAGAACCAGTTGCCTGTTGAAAAAGCACTTTTGTGACATTTAAGATAAACGTGCACTCATTCAACAATGAGCATCTATACAAAAACAGTGTGAAATGGGGCTTCTCACCGAAAATCAATTCCATATGCAAAATTCGTGTGTTGGTGTATGAACCAATCTTTTCAGTCTGGCAGTACTGACAGTTACAACTTGCTTTATTCAGAGACCTCAAATCTGGCTGTGTAAACTCATAAACTTTTTGTGATCACCACAATTTAATAATTTAAATAACCTTGGCCTTTCCAGAAGGAAAAATGGAAGGGATTAATCTACAACTAAGACAAAATGGAAAAGCATTAAGGACCCCAGTGTTTGCTTCATCAAGAAGACCATCTGTTTGCCATTTGAAGGGCAGAACAGGTGGTTTCTTTCTAACCTCAGGTTTGTGACTGCAAGTGGGGCAGGCTGCGTTCCACCAGAAAGTGCACTATAGCTTAGATCTGTTTCAATGACTTCCAAGCCATTTTCAGATGAAATATGAATGAGATGGAATCATCCTTTATGAGAAAAATAACTGGGACTTAATGCGTATGCCACCAAGATACTAATGATATCTAGTTATCTACAATTTTTAGAGGCTTTCCATTTGTACTGAATATATTTCAATTGCATGGAGGTATTTTTTTTAAATCAAACTGCTCTGACAATGATTTCCAGATTGCTGACATCATAAATCTAAACTGAAAAAACACCGTTTGAGTGTCACCGATAACTTTTGTTCGTTTGTTTTCTTTTCTGTTAGGCTTCAGCAGTGAGTTGCACCCAGAATTCCATGTGAGATAACAATTTCAACAAATCCAGATGGCAAGTACTGATATGTAGCCTTCAGAGAGTGTTCTGAAAATATTCAAACTCAGGAGCAAAACTCAACTAAAGATACCAGAAAAAATAAGGGTTTTCCGAAAAAAGAAAAGAAAGAAAATACTCCAAGGGAACTGAGATTAAGGAACAAAATTTGAACAAGGTACTGTTGATAACTTAAAAGAGAAACAAGAACAAATTTAAAGGAAACAGAAGGAAAAATAAAATTAAGAGGTAAAATAAAAAACAATTGTTCGGGATGAAAAGTTATATATATTGAAAGAAAAATTTTCCATCGTATTTGCAGAATGATACACAACATAACAAACAAAAATAGGCAGGCTACTCACTCTGTTAGTTAAGTGCACATATTATCAGAGTTCCAACACTTAGTATTTTTTAATATCCCATTTACATTAGGAAGTCAATAGGAAAAGCTCCAGAAGATTTTTTTTCTAGTGAGCAGACACCAGTGATGATGAGAATCTATGGAAATTGTACTTATCTTGACAAGACAAATATTTCTTAATATCTTGGAAAGCAGAAAAAGTAGAAAAGGAAGATTAAAACAAATGGACCAGTCTTTTTCCAAAGTATATTGCTCCTTCATTGCCTTCCTTTCCTAAGATGTGTGTGTGTGTGAGAGAGAGAGAGAGAGAGGGAGGGAGGGAGGAGATGAAAGAGGCTGCTCCTTCTCTTCTTCTTTAAACAAAATAATTTGTTGGTGATGTTAATCAGGAATACTATGGAAGGACCAAACTCCTCTCTCTTTCTTATAGTTCCAGAATGGAATATGAAAAAGGTATCATGAAAAGGTGAAAGAAAGAGAATGGAATTTGAGCTCTTATAGGAACTCTGCTAAATGTTAAATCCTCTGAAGCTACAGAACACTCAAAACTCAATGCAGGTAGTCCTTGACTTATAAACATTTGTTTAGCGACTTTGAAATTACAGCAAGCACTGAAAAAGGGACCGATGACCATTTTTCACACTTATGACCATTGCAGGATTCCCCATGGTCATGCAATCAAAATTTGGATTTTTGGCAACTGGCATGCATTTATGATGGTTGCAATGTCCCAGGAGTGACCTTTGTGGCATTCTGATAAACAAAGTCAATGGGGAAGCCAGATTCACTTTACAGCCATGTCACTAACTTAACAACTCCAGTGGTTCAATTCACAAATGTGGCAAGAAAATAGTAAAAAGGGGAAAAACTCACTTAACAGCTGTATTACTTAGCGACAAAAATTTTGGCCTCAGGTATGGTTGTAAGCCAAGGGCTACCTGTAATAATTTTTGTTATATGCAGATTTATTTATTTATTTTGTACATTTAATGTACATTAAACATTATTTTTTAAAGAATAATCCCCCATTTGTATTGAGACAGAGCTTTGTTTTTACTACATTGCTCTTGAATGAACATATGGGCAGAGCTACCACAGAAACACCCATTTCTACTAATCTCTAGACAACCCATGCATCTGTTTGGCAGAATGATTCAAGAAATCTTATTTCTGATCGTCATGGTTAAGTCATGTTAAGGCTGCAGGATGTCTAAGCCACAAAAAGAATGCAAAGCAAGACAGGAGCTCTATCAAATATTCAGCTCTATAAACTGGTTCAAGCAAGAGTATATAGAAGCCAAACAAAATCTTACCACAACTTAGAAGTCTGATAAACTCTCCCGGTAATTGATTCATAAGTTCTCCTGGGAAACACACGACATTCAAAAATCCCTTTTGACATTCAAAAGGATGAAACTTTAAAGGCCACTTGCTAACAATCAAGGAATTAAAATGTTGTCTAATGCATTGTATCAATGCATTGTCTTGATGTATTGTCTTGATACAGGTCCATCTGGTTCTACATGTCAAATTCCATCCGGGGAATTTTTTTGGTTCCTAATAATAATATTCCTATTCTTCATCCATTACTTGAGGTTCTGTCTCATACAAGAGATTTACAAACATGAAAGAACCACTGAAAACTGCAACTTAGGACGTGATGGCGAACCAAAACTTAGGATTGTGATGGCGAACCTATGGCACGTGTGCCACAGGTGGCACGCAGAGCCATTTATGCCAGCATGCGAGTTGCAGGCAAATTTACCTCACTGCGCATGCATACGTCTCACTGCTGATTTTCGGCCAGTTTGAGGCCTTATTCAGCCTCCCAGAGGCTTCAGGAAGGCTTCTGCAGGTTTTTCAGGACGAATACTAGGCCCGTTTCATCACTTCCTGTTTTTCCAGAAATACCTGAAGTGACAAAACGGGCCTAGTTTTCATCCTGAAAAGCCTGCAGAAGCCTTCCTGAAGCCTCTGGGAGGCCGAAAAAGGCCACAAACTGGCCGAAAATCAGCAGTGACGCACTTTGCAGGTAAGCGGGTGATGGGGGTGGGTGAGTGAGGATTGCGCACACTTGCATAGGGGACGTGGGGGGCACGCATTGCCTTCTGGGTGCTGGCACACAAGCGCGAGCATGCAAGTTCATGCACAATTTTTGGCACAGGAGCCCAAAAAAGGTTAGCTACCACTGTCCTAGGAGTTGACCATGTCCAAGATAAACTTGAGGTAGATCCCAAGTGGTGTGTTCCAGTCTTGAGATTCTTTTTTTCATCTCACAGATAAAAGATTCAAGGTTGATTCGAAGGTGGCATTTTTTTCTTAATTCTCAGAAAGGATCGATCTATCAAACCACCAACCCAAAACATTTGTATGGCAATTCTACAGTAGAATGTTCTGTCTGAGAAGCAATAGGCCTTTAGATTAGAATTTCTATTGGAGAACAAATCCTGGTTCCAATAGATTACCACATTTGTAGTTCAGGGTTGAACTGGTGCTCTCTGAGCTTCATGGTTTTCTTGCCGTTTCATTACCAAACTAGATAGCATTATCATCATAATAATCAAATCCTAGTTCTATACCATATGGTAGAAAAATGTAAATCCAAAGTATCTCTATATGCAGCATTTGTTGATTTTAAATATACCTTGGACTTCTTATTTCTAGCAGAATCTTCCAGGAAAAGTTTAAGGCTTCCTTCATACTGTATTTATAGTATTGTCAATGCCACATTGAGAGGGGGAAATTTTACAAATTGTTTTCTAACTCAGTCAGGGTCAGGCACAGCTGTTTTCTGATCCTTTGCAAATTGTGTATTAATCAGCAGCTCACAAAACTTAGTTGGACAAAAGTACCCAAAATTACTTTATGCACGTCATAATGATTTTATCAAAAATCCCAGTTTGCCTCGGGTGGGCTCTTTCTAAGGCCTATACTGACAATCAGCTCATTTAATTACCAGAAGACATCAATGAGCAGGTAAAATGAATGTCTGGGGGTTGTACTCTATGCCTTATGAAGAGAGTGCAAATTTGAAGTGTGCTGCAGACTTGTAGAACTTTTTGTAGAAAAGTACGAGTATTATACAGGAATTGTTTTTCCTAAAAAGGAGATGTGCATGCTACAGTTCAAGGCTGTTCCTGGGTCAATTTTTATTCTGAGTTCAGACAGAACCATCAATCCTCAATTTCATCTGGAAGCTACATTGTAGCTTAAGACAGGTTGGTCTAAAATGTTGTCCTTATCTAGTAATCCCTGGTTGAAACTTAACTTCTTCCCAGTGAGTCTAGCTCCACTAATAAATATTAATGCATTTTATTCTGTTTGGTAAAAGAACTTGTCGCATAAACTGCTAACTTTTGGCTTATGCTATCTCCAGGCTCTGATCAAGACAGAATGCTTCGTCCACAGTGCTGAATGGCAAAAAAATAAAAATTCTAGTCTGTAATGATGTTAAACCCTGGAGATTGAATCTGCAGCGAGGAATACAGGTAGTTTTCGAGTTACAACCACGATTGAGTCCCAAATTTCTGTTGCTAAGTGAAACATTTAAGAAAGTTTGCCCCATTTACGGTTTTTCTTGCCACCGTTGTTAGGTGAATCACTGCATTTGTTAAGTTAGTAACAATTGTTAGAGGAGTTTGGCTTCCCCATTGACTTATCAGATTGCAAAAGCTGATCACACCTGGGGATATGGCAATGGTCATAAATACGAGCCATTTGCCAAGCATTTGAATTTTCATCATGTGACCATGGGGAAAGCTACAACGGTTGCCAAGTGCGAAAAATGGCCATAAGTCACTTTTTTTCACTGCCATTGTAAGTTTGAATGGTCACTAAATGAACTGTTGTAAATCAAGGACTACCTGTACATTTTGGACATGCCCAATCTTCTTTCAGCATTAACATTTGCTTATGGTCTGTGGATGCCGTTATGGCTCTGGAGCAGTCAGAACAGCTGTACATAATATTTGGTTGGCTCAACTTTTCTATTTTACTATGTACCTTTTTGACCTTCTTACATTTCTACTGGGTTTTAAACTGCTGGACATGGGCCATCATCACATGATCATTCTCTATTTACAGCTCTACTATGGTCATTGCAATTATGCAGTGAAGAAATGCAAATTGGGTGAATTGTGATTTGTGGAAGTTCAGGAGCCTCTGTAAACGTATTCTGAAATTTGCACAATATTTTCATTATAATGTGGAATCTTTTCTTTTTTAAGGAACATTTTATTAACCAGAAAACCCGTCTTTCCACTGTAGGAAATAATATGGTGATGAATTACACTAATTTATTGTTTTCCACCATTGACTAACATTTATCAGCTGGTGTTGGTCTTTAAAGTAGTATAAAAGCCTAGACAAAGAGGTTTTTTTCCTGGCTAATAAAATTTTATTGTCTATCCACAAACTATGTTAAGCCTTTTTCTGTTTTAGGCTGCATGCTGATTCAATGGTTGTCTAGTCAAAGAATGGGGAAGCAAAATTAAAACTGACTGAACCTGGTTTACCCCCCCCCCCCAAAAAAAATGGGATAATGGAGGTGGGAAAGGTGAAAGTTGTGCAATATGAAAACAATTATTAAGAGACTAAAATATATGTGTGTGTGTCTGTGTATGTGTAAAAATGGGAGGTAAAATTGTTGATTTTCTTTCTTCTCTTAATCCCTGGGAATCAAGTCAGGTATTCCCCACAGAATTGTCTACAGCAGTATTTCTCAACCTCACCAAGATGAGTGGACTTAATTTCCAGAATTCCCCAAGGAGCTTCAATTAATCAATCAATCAGAATAGAGCTGGAAGGGACCTTGGAGATCTTCTAGTCCAACCCTCTGCTCAAGCAGGAGACCCTATCCCATTTCAGACAAGCGTCTCTCCGTCTCTTCTTAAAAACCTCCAGTGATGAAGCACCCACAACTTCTGAAGGAAGCTGTTCCACTGGTTAATTGTCCTCACTGTTAGGAATTTTCTCCTTAATTCCAGGTTGCTTCTCTCCTTGATTAGTTTCCATCCATTATTTCCTGTTCTGCTATCTAACTGTTTGGAAAATAAGCAGACCCCTTCTTCTTTGTAGCAGCCACTCAAATACTGGAATACTGCTATCATGTAATGTAATATCATACTGTATATATAACATATGGTGATGCCACTATCTGCTAATGCTATGCTGAGTGGAGACTGGCCTTTTTCTTTTCACAGTGCTATGGAGGAAACTATCCCATGTAATTCAGCAATGCCTTACTACATACAACAGAAAGCCATAAGGAAAAAATTGTGAGCTTTCACTCCATTACATACTGCATAGAGGTAACTAAAAACTCTTGCTTGGGAGTTCTGTATAAAATTTTCTATTTCCTGTTTCAATTTGGTGTATCTCACCCACCAGATGCCCTGATGTGGGTCAGAGTTGAGAAGCTCTGAATACAAATTGTACAAATTTACCTAGGATGTATTTTCAATTCACGCACAATTAGAAAAGAAAAATAAGAGCAACCAGTAGATCAGTCAATTGTATCAAACGCACTATTTCAGCTAATCTGTCAAGTCCATTATGAAACCACTGTTTGGGAAAATGCAGCAATGGCAAATATACAGGCTCCAAATCCCACAAAGAGCAAACAGCAGATTAGCCAAGATCTGCTGTTGTCTGTATGAATATTAAAAGGCCTTAATGTTTTAGTTGAACTTCATAATCAACCTATACAAACTGAGGTGCAGAATACGTAGGCCAGAACATACACACGCATAACAATGACTAGGTATTTTTGTACATTGACAAGCAGCAAATCAGGGATGAAATTCAACTACCTTGCACCACCTCAGGAGAGGTCATAGGAACAATTTGAATAGGTTGGCCACACCCACGCCCACCCTCTTCCTTTTAGAGACTGAGTCCCACCAAGTCACGCCCACAGAGCTAATAGAGAAAAATTTTGAATTTCACCCCTGCAGCAAATGTTATGGTTCAGAAAATATTACATTATTTGAGAATCAAAATTTTAATTTCAGGAAGAAATTAAATGGAATTAAAAGAATCCATTTTGGTCCCATAGAATCATGGATTCAGTGACTCATAATTATATGAAGCTTCATAGTTCAATGGATTTGTTCTTTCTCTTGTTTTATTTTAGACTATTAACTCCAGGGTCTGGAATTAATTAGGCCGTGTTTTATGACATAGAAAAATATTTTTGTGACATAAGAATGGGCATTTAATTTTCCTATTTTGAAAAGAAAACATTGACCAATAAATATTAATCAACGTTTAAAACATAAAATGCGGCAACTCATCCCCACATTATTTCCTTCAGTGGAAAGATAGATTTTCTACTTAAAGAAATGTTCCTTTAAAACAAAAGAAAACAAAAGACTTTCCACATTATAAGAAGGGGGGGGAAATCACACAAACATAATTTCTAAGGCCTTTTCTGAGGTTTGCCTGGAGACTATACGAAAATCAGAATCCATGAAAGTATTTCCTTCATTCCCTAAATAAATGCACACCAGGCCGTCTTTAATTCATTGGTTGCTTTCCCGAACAAGTTGTGTGTGATGAAGAACCTCAGTGGAAGAATTCATAGCATTCAGAAAGAAGGAACCCCAAAGTAATTAAGAGGCTGGAAAAAAAAATAGATTCTTTTGTTTTTAATGGAGGAATGAGTTACGCTATCATGGTCTACATCTGAAAGTAGGAAATCATCAAGTAGAGTGTGGCATGAGATGACAAAAGCAATACCCTGTAGAGAAGAATTCAACAATTACCTTTTAGTTCAAATAAGAGAGCAACACAGTGTGTGTGCGTGTGCGTGCACGTTTGTGAGTGCCTCAAAACCACCCCTTTTCCTTCACTGTTCCAAGCAATACTGAAAATGGGCATTCCTGCTCCAGAAGCTTCTAGGATACACAATTCAAAGTTGGACACACAACTTGTTGCAAAGTTGCAAATGTCCAGAACAGTGTTTACTAGCTTGCTATCATGCATGGCAAAATGTTCTGGTGTTAAAATAATAGGATTTTGCTTCATGCATCAGTCTCTGCCAGCTGCTTCTTGCTTAGAAATGGTTTCAACAATCATCTATATTCGTTTCTAAAATGTATGCCACTGTGGTAAATTTTTCAACACTGTTTTACCGGGGAGGGGGGGGGGGGAGCAACCCAGGAGGATCACCACTTTTGCTGTGCCCCAAATCCATGTATCATCAAAAATAATTATTCCAAAGTAAATTAACAGACAGCTAAGAATGCTGAAATTAAAGATCAGTCACAGCAGCCATGGATTCCTGTTCTGTTAACATTTACTAGAATACATGAATGGTACTAATAGAGCCTTGCTGAACCCAGAAACATTTCCAAATATTGAAAGACTTGGAAAACATCAGCAGATGAAGGATTCAATTTTCTGTATAAAACACATAATGGGTATCTGTGTCAGTTGTATTTATTTACATGACAGCCTATAAAAATGAAGTCTCTGTAACAACTTCAAGCAGGACGATCTATTTCAGAACACTCTGGAGGTACATGTGTAAGTCTGTGTGACATACATGTGAATAATGGGCGATGTCTTCTTTTAAGCCTGTTATTTCTTACCCCTGTTTTCAGGAGACAATCTGATCAGTTATTTCTTTTTCATTTTTACCTATCATCCTTTAGAAAATGGGCGGGAATTCGGACTGCAGTTCAAGGGCTGTAAATATTTGAGGGGAATTATGCTCACTAACATATGAGAACTTTTAAATAACGAAGACAAGCAAAGCTTTAAATTTGGAATAGAAAATACAGATGTTAGGCATGTTTTATTCTATAACTGTGGGAGGGTTTGTGTACCTGCCAAGAGATGAATTATATTTGGACAGACCTGACAAAAGAGCTCACAAACACTGCATTCTAATTCCTAAAACAAAGCATGAGGTGTGCAGTGTTATTCCTTCCAGTCAGATTTAACTGCAGACATCACTGGCATGCTCCAGCTATTGGAAACCAATGGGAATATTAATATTGCCTATTAAGCCAAATTTGATCTCCTAAATCCAGCCTGCCTGTTACCACAGCACTCCAATAAAGGTGTTCTGAGGTCAAGAGGATGTAATATCCAATGGGGCTTCACTATTCCAAAAAGAAGAAAAAAGGCAACCAATTCTGTATGGCAAGGGTCAGATCCGTTTATAGAAAACCCCAAAACTGGTTTTTAAATGACATTTTTTTCAAAGTGAGAATAGATGCTGGTACTAGTTCTAAAACCTGGCTGGCTGAGCTTTAGCTGCAGCTGAAGACAATCAATCACAGCAGCTAAGAATCAACTAGTGGGGACAGGGAAGGTAACTAGACATGTAAAATAGTTACAAACCATTCTCTGCTTTGAAAAAATACAATGAAAGGGCAGGATCTTAATGTTTTATCTGCAATTAAACATCTTCTAAATCATTTCCAGGGGACTTCCGCAAAAAAGACCATCTACACACTATAAAATATGGACTGCTAGAAGGCAGGATCAAAATGTATTTGACAAAAAGCCACCTTATCAATACTAATATACTGGGTCTTCCCAATCTGATGCTCTCCAGATATGGAAGGTGTCGATTATATATTTCGCCAGCACATCTTAAAGACCCTGGATGCATTCCTACTATACCCACAACCTCCATTTGGTGTGAACAAACATCACCACTTGAATCACTGGGAAGAATTAATTTGTCAGGCAGAAACAAAAATGCTTCTTGAACAAAAAGTTGCTGTGGAAATCACAGGAGAACTGCAGTTATTTTCATCAGATAAGATCCGGTCTTATTTATGAAACAACCCTAATAAAAAACAGTGTATCATGAAGTAAGAGAGAGACACAAATTGTCATTTCTGTATGTTAAAATAAAACCTATGACAAGCACTTCTGAATGAAAAATCAAGTAGTTTTAGCCCTGCCAGTGTTTTTTTGCTGTTGCTCTTGTTAGATGAGGGAAATTATGCTTAGTTAGTAATTCCTGTTCTATCTTTTGTTTTCAGACAGACACTAGTCTAACGTGTGCCAGAGATGAGAATGGGATAACTTGCCACAGCCAACTTGCTGTGGCAAACTCAACTGGGGCCAACTCGACACAGCCAACTCACCACAGTCAACTTGCAGTGGGCGAATTCGCCATGGCCAACTCACTGCAAGACAACTCATTGCGGGACAATTTAACAATTCTATTTATAATTACTTAAAATAAATAAAAAATATTTTAAAGTTTGCCATTCACATTTTATTCTGTCCCTCCTTTTGCATCCTTTCTTTCATTATTCTATTCCGCCATTTCTTTGATATCAGTGTAACTCTTATCCCGCAGCGAGTTGTCCTGTGGAGAGATAGCTATAGCAAGTTGGCTGTGATCATGGCGAGCTAGCTCCGGCGAATTGTCAGACCTGCCAGAGATATAGGTGGGTCTTCTTCAGGAAAAACAAGGAAAAAAAGTTACATGTAGGTGAAAAAGACCATTATGGGACACCTGAGAGTCCAAAGCAAGCTCAGTGTTCTCAGAACAACCTAAAACTAGTAAAACTTTGCTCGTTTCTTGATTCTCCTCCCCTTTTATGAAACCCACATCTCTATATCTCCTTAGTCCCACTTCCCTTTGTGAAGCCTTTTTTTTTCATTCAAAAGCACAAAACTCTCTACTAAACCAATACGGACTTTTTCCTTGGTTGGCCATGATCTAGAGAATTATCATTATTTAAGCAACAATCAAACATCTAAAGCTGCTTTTGATTTTTCCACTAACTTTTAAATAAATCACTCCCATTGTTAATCCCAGATCCTGATACTGAGATAGAATCTTAATCTTAAGGGTATAATTGTTTATAAAAACTTCACTTTTAAACCAAACCACTGGAATAATAATCTCATCCAACAAATCATTTTCTTTTTTTTTCTTTTTTCATCCTGCTGATGTTCTCTCCAAAACAATCTTCAGATATATCCTAGGGAATGATGTAGACTTCCTCATACATTGCTGGTGTAACATACAAACCAAACTCTTATTTCAATGTAAATTAATCATCCATGACATAAATGGACCATACCTTCTCCTCTTCCTTTTCCTACAAAGCACTATAAATACTCTTTTCTGTAACTTCACTGTTTTAGCTGTCATTATTGTCCACTGTCTCACATAAAAACAAAAAACAAGAATTCTATTAAAAATCAAGCGCTTAACATAAATATTAAAATAATAGTAAGGACAAAATATAACTCTATATCGAACTTCATAACTACCGTAGCACCTATTACCATAAACAAAAGATTTGACAGAAATTTCTGATTTGACAGAAAATTAAGTATGGCTAGTCGAGAGGTTGGTTAGAGAGCCCTAAAATATCATCGTTTAAATCACTCGTCGTTTTGTGTATTTTTTTGTTTATGGTTGACAATCTTATTAAAATTCATTTCACTAATCAGTTCATTCTATATCACTATGAATACCAAAAAACCCTTTAAAAAAGCCTTCAAGGGAAGGAGATTAGGATTTTACAAAAAAATAAAATAAAAGGAAAATGGCCACCAGTTAAGTTCTCCTCTGGCTTTCCTGTAATGAAGGCTGTCCTACCATGACCCCCTCCTCCTTAATCCCACCAGTCCATCAAATAATAAAATAATGTACAAGTCCTTTTTTTTCAGTTTTCCAGGATGAGTTTGACAAAAGAAGCCACATCTGTTTCTTTGGATTCATGAAAGGTAAAGAAGGTGTGTTGCTAAAAAAGAAAAGAAAAGAAAGCAATGAGTGGAAGGTGACAAAAGTTCCCAATTTAAAAAATCCATATTTTTAATTTGTTTGTTTGTAGCCTGCCTTTATTATTTTTTACAAATAACTCAAAGCAGCGAACGTATACAACACACTTCCCAATCCTATGTTGGGCTGAGAGAAAGTGACTGGCCTTAAGTCACCCAGCTGACTTTCATGGTTAAGGCAGGATTTGAACTCAGTCTCTCACTTTCTAGCCTGGAGCCATAAGCATCACACCAAACTAACTTAAATGGCGGGGTAGACACTTCCTGAGTTCCACGACAGAACCTTATTCCCCTCATGATCAGTTTGCAGGCTTCCCAGCCTGGTGCTTAGTCTGCATTAGTTGCCCCAATGCACAACTATGGGCTATTGTTTCTTGAGGGCACAAACGCATAATTGCTTCTCTACTGCCCTTAGCCTATCGAGATTACACTGTTTCCTGTTCCATATTAAAAGTAGCATTTCCTGAGTTCTGCTGTTTCAGGCAATGTTATTCACTTTGCCTCCTATGCTTCATTTCATTATAGGTAAAGTCCTCCACTCTAATTGGATGCTGACCACTTCGTAGGTATTTTTTTTTCTTTTGTGTGGTTTCCAGGACCAATGAAACACTGGAATTAATACAGCAACAACTCAAACAGGTTCACTGGCAAAATAAAGGCTGTACTGTTTGTTTGTTTTTTTAAAATACAAACTCATCTCTCTCTTTTAAAGAATATTGAACCATAATAAAGTCACCAGAAAGTCTTGATAAGCTACCTCCAAAAAATTAGATACCAATATGTGTATACATATTGAAAACTGTTGCAATAATAAAAAAGCAGAGCTCATATTTTCCTATGATTGTGTGTGTCTTTGTGTGTGTGCAGGCACATTTGCATGTGTGAGCATATGTGCAGTTGTGTATTTCAATTTATAGACAAGCAGAAGCAAAAATGACTTGGATTAGAAACCAACTGATTCATCCATTCCTGATACTAATTCATAAAACACTGCATCAAATAACTCTAGCATTTGAAGGGGAGTCCTTCCTTCCTTCCTTCCTTCCTTCCTCCCTCCCACCCTCCTTTCCCTTCCCTTCCCCTTTCGTCCATTCCTTCCTCATTCACTGATTTCAAAACTGTGCCTGGGTGTTCTGCATTCAGATGAATATATGTGAGCAAACAACAAGGGAAAGCTAGGTGCAACCTATAACATGGTGCTACAGGCAACAACTCTATAACTGACATTTCTTTTGGCTATGTAAAGGATAAAGGCAGAGAACAAAAATATTAGGATGGCACTAATCTTCTTGCCTCCTCATGTTTATTCAAAAGCAAGAATGAAAATCTATGTTACACTTGGATTCAACAAGATAAACTCACCATTAGCTCAGGATATGTAGGCCTTTCTGTGGAATTTTTCTTCAAGCTTTGAAAGAAAAAGAAAGATACATATTATTTTAGGTTCAGTATATAAGCAACACCCAAAAGCCAATCTAACCCAACAAAAGCTACAGATAAGCTCTCTAAAGCTGGATAGATAGAGATTATGCTCAAAACCAAACTAATAAGTCACTAACAATATAAATATAAATACATTCCCACTAAAAATCCTCAAATAAAGTAGGGGGATTAAAAGGCTTCACTATTTTAATATAGAACAGTGGCATCAGGGACCGGTTCTGTGGAAGGAGGTTTTTCAGTGGACTGAAGGGGGCATGGTTTCGTGTGCTGCATGTATATGCTTCGTTTGCTTTACAGCCTGGTTTCTGGCATTCTGTGGACCAGTGCCGGTCCATGAACCGGAGGAGCTGGGGACCCCTGATATAGAATTCTGTGCTGTAAAACGTTTTTTAAAAGCAATCAAGCTATTTTTCACAAATTCAATAGCACAGCAAATATAAGTTCTGCTGCATACCCCCCCAACCATAATTCTGAAGCATCAGCAGCATATATGCAGTAAGCACATCTCATAAGCACAGGAGTAAGGCAGAATTATATGACTGAAATTAAATTCCACATGTAAAATCTAATTTGTGTCTGGCTGAAGTACAAGTAAATGGAATAAATGTAGCTTCTTTAAGCAGAAATGGTCTGTAGCTTTGAGTTTACAAATTCAAGAGTAAGACAGAGTAACATTAATATAATTTATAATCTTATATAAAAGAGATTAAAGTAAACTTTTACTTTAAAGTATCCACTGATGGCACATCATATCCATACACATTAAATGTGATTTACCATGTTCATTTGATTTTATAGCAAGCTTTAAAGGAAGACCTTTTGATCATTTTTATTCCTTTAAAAAAAATCTCTTAGAATGTAGTTCCCAGGTAACATTATACACGCTACTCATACATTTTAATTTTGTTTACTGAGTTAGCAGAAAGGAAAAAAGAAAACTTTTTAAAAGTTCCTTCTGAATTCACAGTGGCAAATGCTTTAAACTTCTGAAAATTAAATTGATTTTAAAATAGGAATTCAATTCTGCTTACAAAACTGGCATTTCAATAGAGGCCAATATAATCCACAGCATGGCAAAATTTTTAAAAAGTGGTTTCTATTTATTTTTTTAATGGCTGCTTTCATGATAATATCATCCTTATGTTTTTATGCTATAAATTATATAATGTGGAAATTTCTAATAAAGCTTGGCTTCTGCTTTATGTGCTTGGTGAATTTTTGTGTAGTTTTATGAGTTTTCAAGTTTAACCAAAGATAGCTTTAAATGTAAAAGAGAAATTATGCCAGTTATTTGGTGCTTTAACAAACAAATGTCAAACATTTTTTAAAAAACCAAAAATGTTGCTATTCAACTCAGCTACGTGTACACAACTAATGCTGAAAAAATTTCTGGCTTGTTTACAATTTTCAATATAGCAACCAGAATCTCACTTTCTTAATTTACTGGTTAGATATTTTAGAGTTGGGGATTTTTTTACCTCCAAAAATTTAATTCAGAAAATAAGGAAACCCTTATATTTTATGTTATACATTCTGGCTTTAAATGGATACCCTTACCTTACTGGATACCTTCCAAACCAAGACTTCAAAATTCAAAAATGATACATTTATATAGTGCAGGACTTATACAAAGTGAATTAACCTATCACCACCACCCTCATCCCCATCTAATAATAGCTATGACCAGTTTTGCTAAATCAAAAGGGAAGTTCTGTAAGAAACGAAGCTGAAGGAGAAATCAACAGTTCCCAGGTTAAAAAATGTTATACTAACATAGTTTGACTACCTCCCAAGGCCATCATTGTAGCCACATACCCAATGAGCCCTGGTGGCACAGTGGTTAAAGTGTAATATTGCAGGCTAATTCTGCCCACAGCCTGGAGTTTGATCTTGACAAGGTCTAGAATTTGAACTCAATATATATTAAGGCTTTGACTTTTGTGACTTCAATATATGGCTTCCATCTGTCCTGCAATAACAAGACTATTAAGTTCTCAAACCGTGCCTATGAGCCTTCTTAGAATAAGCCAAGGCCTAAATAAGAAGTTAAGTATCTGAAGAACTAACATTTAAATTCTAGGTAAAAACAACAATTTGAGTGCTATTTAATACCTGCTAGTATTTGTGAAGGTGAAAGAAAATGAACAATTTTAATATCTTGGTATCTTCTTTCTGTTTAATACTGTATTGGCCAAGTCAATATAAACAGCGCCAAGAACTGAGAAACTGGTACTAGGGTGCTTTACATCTTACACAAAATGAACAGAATAGATTCTGAGTAAAACATCTATAGATGTTACTTTACCATTCGTGATGCAAGATTACTTACTCTAATAGAGACACTACTCCCAAGTTTTAAAAATGAAAACAAGAGATACATTGGACTCCCTGCAAGCCCAAAACCTAGAATAGATTGAAAAAATTTCAATTTCAGATAAACTGCAGCAGGATGCTCTAATTAACCTTAGCTGCAGTTCACATTTTTTATTATGCTCCATCTCTTAATACAATAGGTTGAGAGCACCGTTATATGCTCAAAAGTAATTCTGGATGCTTCTAAAACTCATTTGGATCTAATGCCTGACCACTCTTGCCTTTAAATCAGAGTAATCCTTGTGACTAGATCACCATTGTTTGTTCAATTCTTTCAGAAAAAGAATCTGTAATCACTGGTTCTTGACAGTTTACAATTTCTTATCCATTGAAATAAGAAAACATGTCGCTGTGGTCTTAAGAACTACAATTGCTTTTAATGAAAAGATTGATGTGTGAATTAATCTCTTACACCTCACAACAGCCAGCTTCACCAAACTCAGGAAAGGACCACATTATTTCTTGCTATCTTATTTCATCTCTCTGTATGAAGTCCTCAGCATATCTACTTCTATATTCATCACAATATCCATACATTTTAAACACAGAACCAAAATTTTAAAAAAAGCATTTTTACCATTTTTATGAATATTGATATTCATATGCTTCATTACTTAACATCAACCTAACTTTCAAATAAATTTAATGCCGGGTTAAGGGGGAGGGAGAGAAAACAAAATTACATTAAACTACAGCAGATTTTATTTCCTTCGTGCCCTGGTAATATTCTATATTGCAAATTTTATCCTGTTCCGATTTCAAAAATGACTGTAATTATTTATCTAAATTTTCTCATGAAATAAAATGTTAAAGTAGATCTCTAGTTTTTATAATACATAATCAATCAAGTTAGGAAAAGCAATAGCATTTACCACTTAGCACTTACTACTGTGTCACTGTGCTTTACAGCTCTAAGCGGTTTACAGAGTCAGCCTATTGCCCCCAACAATCTGGGTCCTCATTTTACCCACCTCAGAAGGATGGAAGCCTGAGTCAACCTTGAGCCTGGTGGGATTTGATCTGCCAAACTGCAGGCAGCCAGCAGGCAGCCGAAGTAGCCTGCAGTATTGCACTCTAACCACTGTGCCACCGCGGCTCCTAAGAACTAACCCCTCTATGTAGACAATAATATCATAGTTGGACTGAGGATCTGGCATGAAAAGTAGTTTACTGCATTGACCTAATTTTAAGAAAAGATTATACAAGTAGTTCTCAACCTACAACCGCAATTAAGCCCAAAATTTATGTTGCTAAGCGAGACATCTGTTAAGTGAATTTTGCCCAATTTTAGGACCTTTATTACCACAATTGTTAAGTGAATCAGTGCAGTTGTTAAGTTAGGAATATGCTTGTTAGGTCAATCCAGCTTCCCTATTAACTTTGCTTGTCAGAAGGTCATGAAAGATGATCAATGACCCCGGGATACTGCAATCATCACAAACATGAATCAATTGACAACCATCTAAATTTTGATCATGTGACTAGGGAGAAGCTACAATGGTCGTAAATGTGAAAACAGTCATAAGTCACTTTTTTCAGTGCCGCTATAACTTCGAACAGTCACTAAATGAACTGTTGTAAGTCAAGGACTAACTGTACATATAATCAAGGAGTAGATCCTTGCAAAGTCACCTGACTGGCACACTACTAATGTATGCTTTGATTTTGGAGTTGCAGTTGATTGCAGTTGCAAAGACATCTAGCAATACTAAAAGGAAAGCTCATCTAGTCTTTTCTTTTCCCTCCACATCTTTCACAATTGATGCAGGTAATATGAATCACTGTTTACTTGAATTCCTAGAGCAGTGGTGGTTAACCTTTTCTGCACTGAGTGTCAAAATGGGAGTGTGCACATGCGCCGAAACCCGGAAGAGTGGCACGTGAGCGCTGGAAACTGGAAGCTTAGCTTCCTGGTGTGCACATGTGCACCAGCCACCTAGTCTACCAGTTCCTAACATGCTTGCGCACACGAAGACCACCTGGCCAGTGCATGCATGCGCTCCAGGGAGTTGCTCTTCCAGTTTCCAGTGCACCTGCACGTGCAAAGATCAGTTGGCCAGCGCGCATGCACGCACCAGAACTCAGGGGAGCAACAGGTGTTGGCTGCCGTGCCCAGAGAGATGGCTCTGTTTGCCACTTCGGCATAGCATAGGTTCGCCATCACGGTCCTAGAGGATGATTTCCAGTTCTCATTCTATATTCATAACCTACCTACTATTTATTTATTTATTTATTTATCATATTTTTATACCGCTCCCTCTCCCAAAAAGGGACTCGGGGCGGTGTACAGCCTACTAAAAACACATAATAAATACACTATAAATACAATTAAAAATATATTAAACGCGATTGGTCCGGCTGTGTCCCATCAAAATTAAATTTAGGAATATAAAATCAGGGATCTGAATAAAAATTAAAAATTTATTATTAAAACCGAATTAAGTTTAAAACCGAAACCTGATTACTGGGCCAGGCCAGCCTGTCTAAAAAATAGGGTTTTAACTGCGCGCCGGAAGGTCAGAATATCTGTCATGGCTCGTATCTCCGGGGGGAGATCATTCCATAGGGAGGGAGCTCCCACAGAGAAAGCCCGAACTCTCGGGGCCGTCAGCCGACAACGGCCGGGCAGCGGTACCCCAAGGAGGGCAACCCTGTGGGAGCGTACTGGGTGGCGGGAGGTTGACGATGGCAGTAGGCGGTCCCGTAAGTACCCAGGTCCCGAGCCATGGAGCACTTTAAATACCATCAGTACCACCTTGAATCGAATCCGGAAGGCCACAGGAAGCCAGTGCAGCCTGCGGAGAAGCGGTGTAACGTGGGAGCTCCGAGGGGCACCCACGATCACCCGCGCGGCTGCATTCTGGACCAACTGCAACCTCCGGAGACTCTTCAAGGGGAGCCCCATGTAGAGAGCATTGCAATAATCCAGGCGGGAGATAACGAGGGCGGAAGTGACTGTGCGAAGTGCGCCCAGATCCAGAAAGGGCCGCAACTGGTAGATCAGACGAATCTGATAAAAAGCCCCCCTGGCGATGGCTGCTACTAGAACCATGATGTGTCTACTTAGACATATATAGGCATATATATCCCAACACTCTATGAGATGGAATCCTGATTGTGCAAGGTTCTAGCTTCCAGGGCAGATTATATAAGCAGGTCTGCTTATAACAGGTATTCATGTCCAGCAATTGAGGACATCAGGGTAAGACAGCAAGAAAAGCCTTCGTAACTTTAGCTCCCCAGTGAGTTTACAATTATACTTTCATGTGTATAATGGATAAAAAGATGTTAGGACTGCAGGGTATGCTTAGGATGATATATAAGGACAAGCTTTATGACCTATATTCTGTAAAAGAACTAATAAAAATTGCAGTTCCAAAGATGCCTTGCAGAAACAGGTACAAATCTGATACAATAATCCTTGTCTTCAAATATTTGACTATGTGCTGAGCTGATGCATCTAACATTTCATTACTGACTCTAAAATACAGTGCAGCCTTGCCTTCCACATTCAATTTGTTGAACCTACTGACTAAATATGGAGTTTGTTATTATTGATGCTTGTGAAGAACCTCCTTTCTGAAAATAGCTTTACTACAATGGTTGGCTGGGAACATTTGATGGCTACAGGGCTGTGAGATGAAGAGGTAAAAGAGTGTTTATTTCAGTCTCTTTCCACACACACACACAAAAAGCTTTGAAGACAGGATGTAATAGCCACTCTCTTCCTGGCAGGTTATTTATGGGGAAGATGCTTGGAGCAACTTGAAAAAGATCCTGACACATACGCGTGCATTCATGAAGGGGAAGGAGGCATAAAGCGTCACATTATGAGAAAGCAAAGTGTGTTCATCAGCTCCAGCAAACACAGAACCTCTGCCGGGATTTATCAGGCCCGGAAGAAATGAAGGATGCTTGCTGAATGGGTACTTCCTGATAATCTCTTGCTGCTTCATCACAGAGCTCAGGTGTACGGAAGCGCTTCTGCTGTGTAATAACAAAAGCCGATGATTCACACAGTCACACATACACACACTGCCTCAGCTTATCAAAACTGACAGGAGAGACTGTGCATGGACAAAAAGGATTATTTTTAAATCTGCATTGAATACTATCCAAGTTCACCCTGAAAACACTTTAATGTAGACGAATGCCTGTTGGTTTGTTGCTTTCCAAAGACCGTTTATGCCAGCGGTCCCCAAACTTTTGGGCACCAGGGACCAGTTCTGTGGAGATAGGTTTTTCCGTGGATCGGAGGGGGTGTGATTTCATGTGCTGCCTGCATCCTACAGATGGGGGCTTTGCTTGTTTGAGCAGATCGGTTTCCGCCATGTCGTGGCCCGGTGCTGGTCCATGGACCAGGGATTGGGGACCCCTGGTTTATGTTATATGGGTAAAGTTTTTTGGTAGGATTTAATATCTTTAAGTTTATAGAATTTTTTTATTTAGTGAATTTTGATTAACAAACATTACCAAATAGCTAAATTAATATAAATTCAAGATGCATAGAGAGGCAAAAAAAAGATATAGAAAATGAAAAAAAAATCTACTAAAAATAAGTAGAGACAAAGTGCTGTAATTTCAGGGAAAATACCGTCTTTCTGGTATTATCTATGGGAGCCTTTATTATTATTAAAAGGCTGAAAATTTTGTAAAGTCACCAAATCTCATGACACTTTGCTGTTTTTGTCTTAAATCTCATGACATTTCAAATGATACTGGCAACGTTTTGTGAGCTCTAGAGATCTCTCTAGACATTTTATTTTGGTGTTCATACTACATATCTGCAGCAACCTCACAGACTTTTAATAGGCTCCTGAATATAGTCTAGAAACAATTGTTCTGGTCAAAAATAAAGAAAGAAAAAGTAATAAAACAAAATGAAGTTGTTTTTCATACTGTGAGACACAGAATTCAGGCAACCACCACCATATTACTAACTACTTTGAACAGGCTTGAGCTATTTTATAGAAAAGCTAGCCATCAAGCTTTTTATTTTTCCATTCTCAGTGAGGGGGCTGCTTTGCAGTTCCAGATGAATGCTCCCAAATAGATATAAATGCCTCCAAAGCAACACGAGGAATATTGCCAAGTACCGTTTGACAAAGAAAAAGAGCAGAATTCCCTTTAATGTCACTCTTAGGGGCAAATTTCAGAAATGTAAGAACTACATTGCTTTCTCCACACTAATGTTAATTCCCTGACCTTATTTTTTACCACAATTTTATTTCTGAGGGTCTCTTGCTGACCCCAAAAAATGGCTTAAAATTCTGAGAAAGTATCTTAGTTCCTCCATAATCTTCTGGGAGGTCAACGTGACATTTCCTGAAAGCCACTGTAAATAGACCTTTAGGAAGAAGTTCACTGAGACACACATGGCTTAGCTCAGGAAAAAGGCAGTGGCAGTAAAGCCAGTTTGCGTAAAGGACAATCTTACTGTACCTTGGCCATTTCCTTTGAGGGCTTCTGCCTGTTTTCAAAACAATGAAGCTTCTATAGAAAACTTCAGGATGATTCTTTAATAGCCATGGATGAATGTCCACTAAAAAAACCCACTTCCAAAAACCACACACACATACACACACACACATAACCAGACCGGAAAAATTGTCTTCCTTATTTTTCTTTTTTTAGAATTATTTGTATTTATTTATACACAAATTCCTTAAGCAATCAGAACTCAGGAAGCTAAGCTTGCAAAGATTGGGTATAACGTGTCACTTTCCACGATCGACAGGATAACATAATTAAGACTTACTGTTGTTGCAATCTTATTGCGGCCACCTCATTATTTAGAGATTTCGTAAAATAACTTTATTGTAGGCAAAGGATATATTTTGTCTAGGGTCAGAGAACATAGATTTTAAAAAATACAAAAGAACTTTATGAGAGTAAAAGTCTCTGCAGAAAATAATTACAACAAATCCAACAGGCCTAAACAGAAACCAGCTCAGACATAACAAATCGACCAGCAACCCTAGGGAGCAATGTGTTAATCGGAATCTCAGAAGAAGCCGAAATTAGAGAGGCCAGCTCATAAATTTAACACAATAATTTTAATCCTACTTTCTCTTTCGCTAATGCTTTGCCTTCTAACTGGGAAACTAAAAATATACATAACTACTTTCTATATAAGAGACCAGTCTAATTCCTTCTGTCACTCTGAGTCTCCTACTTCCCTTTGTTGTTCTTTCTCTTATTGTTTTAACCTCATTTTCACCCCATGTTAACATTTGCAGACCTTTATCTGTCTTTTTGTGTTCCTCACCTCAAACTTCTTTTGGTAATACCAATATTTCCTTTTTCCTAAATTCAGATCCATTAAACTTAACAGTCACTATTTACAGGCAATGATCACAGGCCACAGAGATTGTATGTTCTGCCTAGTTACATCTTTTCCATTAATCCCAGGCTGATCCAACTTGAACCAACTCAACTACGGATCCTTGCTGGGGACTATTTTATCCTTGGCAAACAGCAAAATGAACAGAAGATTTTGTATGACACCCAAGCTTAAAGGATACTGAAACCTGCTATGCTAAAAACAATTTTGAAAAACTAAGAAGTTTAAGATTTTGTATTTCACAACATTCATCTGTTTTTCCTTTGCTTATTTTGTTTGGCAATGTTTATTACAAGGTTAGGAGTAATTCAGAACGAGCACTCAGTAGTCAATACTTTTAAGCTTTTTTTAAAAATGTAACATGGGTTATTGCCCCATTCAAGCTTTAAATGTACTGAGATTTCTAGTTTATGAGCAAGTGTCAACATTTATATTGATTTTATTTATTTATATTTCATCTTTCTAGATTGCTCATCTCCCTCAGGTTTAGCATAGAAAATGAGAAGTTCATTAGAAATATCTGCTAGGTATACTTCCAATGAAGATATTTAATAAACATATCAAAGGAGGGAAAGATGTAGAGGTAGGAATTCTTTCCAACATCTTTCCTAGTGGCAGCCATAGGAGGTGTCTGTATTTTCTTCAGTAAAATAAAGTACAGTTAGTCCCCAATTTTGTTAAGTGACAGTTTCAGTTACGTCTCTGAAAAAAGTTCATATTTACAACCGTTACAGCATCCTATAGTCACGTGATCAAAAACTGGATGCTTAGCAACTGGCATGGATTTATGATGGCTGCAATGTCCCAGGGTCATGTGATCAACTTTTGTGACCTCCTAATAAGCAATGTCAATGGGGAAGCCAGATTCATTTCACAGCTGTGTCAAGAGAGGTTGCAAGATGGCGCAAAATTCACTTAATAACCATCTTGCTTAGCAATGGAAAGTTTGGTCTCAGTTATGGTTGTATGTCGAAGACCACCTGTGTCTTTTCTCTCTTTGTGTGTTTGAGGACAGGTGCGTATGTGTGGCTCCTAGGTTTTGACTCTTTCCTTGGGTTGAGTCTGACAGGCTGCAAATGTGACACTGTGTCACATAAAAAGTGGGGACAGAAATAAGCAGTCAGCAGAATTCCAAAATGCTACATAACTCTATTGGGAATTGTTTTTCACATCCCCTGGACAGCCAGTTTCAAACAAAACCTTTCTTTTGTTGGCTTCCCCTTGCAAATATGGTTGCATTTTGTTCTGTTTTCAGAGAGTTATTCTGCTGATGGACAGGCAGAGAGCCTTTAGCATATTTGATTTTTTAACTCTGGGTTGGAAAGAATAAAAAGAGTAAGACACTTTTGCGGAAAGAGCTTTTACAAGGCATGGTAATGATACAGCTGCAGCCAGACATCTGGAAGAAAGCAAAGCCCTACCCTTCCCCTTCATGGTCCTGGGAGAAACTCAGTCTAATGGGATGGACAGGTCTGCAAGCATTGTGAGTTAGGTGCCAATACATCTGGAGATCTGAGCAGAACTGCAAAAGCAATTAGCCCACCCACCTTTCTGCTGTTTCTAAAAGAGAAAACTGTGAAGACCAGAGACAGATACGTGGGTGCCTAATTGTTCTTAATTCAAAAATAATATTCAACCCATCACATAATGTAAATCCAATGCCTTAAAAACACCAGTTAGCAGATCTGTTCCCAGCCCTAAAAACATTACAATTTACAGCTCGAGACATGTAAAAAGGACAGAGAAAGAGGAAGGGGACCAAACAGAATTTTTAGTGTGGTTATTAGGACGAGTTGTATGCCATAAATGTTAGCTTGAGTAGCACAGACCATTAGTGTTGTGCCCAGAAACATTTTCATCCATGTTTCATTTTTAAAGGATAAGCTTTGTAGGACTTAATAACGTGTATAACTGAGATTCAAATTACATATTTACTACCTTCCTGAACAACTACTACACTCCTGTTCCAATATTTGTATTAAAAGACTGATTGGATTGCAGTTAGAAAGCAATTCAGAAGCAACTGGGTTTTTTTTCCCCTTGTCAATTTCTCCTTTCCTGAGAAATAACTCATTTTAGATACAATCTACGCATCCTCTCCCATTTGAGATTCCACTGCATTTTGGAAGCAGCTGCCTGATTTTAAGCTGCATTTATCTCTGGTCAGCATGTCAGCATACACCTGTATGCCCCCAGTAATATGTGAGCAAATTCAAAGGTTAATGAAGCGATATTTGACTTCTCCATGATTCAGGGAGAATATTCTTACCACTGTGAGGTAAAATCAACAAATTCAGCTGAAAACTTGTCTGCAGGGAGCTGTGGTGATGGCTCTTCCACTACCTGTTTGAGCTGCTGGAACGGCGTCCCCCAGGAGTCATATGGAAACCGCAAGATTGCTAATTCAATCTAGGTCCAAAAAACAAAAGATAGGGAGACATCAAGACGTCTTCCAGTGACTCTTCTCACCCTCCCCATCCCACTGTCTCCCCAAAGAAAACTATGAAAAGGCTAAAGACATGCAAGCTCAATCCAATGTTGTTGCATGCTTCCACCTGCAGGCTGAGAGCTGAAATTACAATTTCGTTCTTTTTTATGATTTCTGCCGGAGGCTGTGCTTTTTCTCCCCCTCCCGCTTCCATTTTCCCTTGGAAACACTGGGCTCATTTGGTGCCTCTGAGGCACAGCCTGTGCAAGTCTCTGGAGACAGCATGTCTCTGGGAATATTTCAAAGCTGCAGCTCTGAAATATGTGAGGCGAGTTCTTCTGGTTTGTGCCACGTACCCACAGCTTCTCCAGAAGACACAAAGTGCCAGGGGAGAGTCTGGTTTCCTCTCTCTGCCCAGCCTACGAGGGCTCTGTTGCAACAAAGGGGGGGGGGACTAATCATTCCCAAGAGAATTATTCCGACTTGCTAGCAGAAACCTTAAATGTTCATCCCGAATGCATATTCCCCTCCTGCGGGCATGGTGCCAATGGAACGAGCTTTGTGATGGATGGTTGCTATAGGGCATTTTTTTTTTCCTGTTTGCAGACACGCAACCCACATATGTGGCTGCCTGGTTTTTCAATATTCATCGCAAGCAATGCAGAACTGTGGCTGAGGACAACAGCTGGGCCTGCTAAGATTCTTCCATTTCCGAAGGAAGTATAAAAAGCCCAATCTAAATTTAAATGGATAAACTCTCTGCCAACCACATGGACCACTTGCGGGCTGGTTCATAAATTATGCTGCCAGTGTTATAGCTAACTAACGTAGTGCTCTGTAAATTCTGACTCTGAAAGGGTTTGCTTTTTTTTTTTTTTCCTTCTGACCAGGCTTCCCTGAACTGTTTATTCGTTCATGAAGGTGACGCAAAATAAAATCTGGCTTTTGCCCAGAAACTCAAATCATTTTGCAAAAAAAAAAAAAAAAAACCAATAAGAGGAAGGGAGGAAGGGGGGAGAAAGAAGGAAGAGAAAAGAAGGAGGGAGGGAGGGAGGGAGAGGAGGCCACCTCTTGAAATCAATTAAAGAGTACAAATCAGGCAGGTGCCCAAAACACAAATAAGACAAGTAAAATAAAAACAAGCTAAACACCATCTTTCTATATGCAGCTTAATTCAAAGAGTTATGGGAACAGGTGGAATGGGTCTGAAACTAACCAGTTACTCTTTCATCAGTCAATCAATTAAGAGCCAGTCAGAATGCTTTCTAAAAGGATGCATGCTTATCTCCACTGACTTTCTTTGGAAGGATGTAAAAAACTGGGATTCACACTAGTGTGAGCCTAAAGGAATTCAGCGCTGTCTTTGGGGAAATCATGAGAGGAGGAAGAAGGCAGGATCAAATCAGGAGAGGTGGAGAAACCTGGACAAGAGATTATGCAGTTCACAGATAGAAGGAAGTATGAGAAATTCAAAATAAACCCCCGATTTTGTTACATATAAAATGGGAGTCAGAAAAGAGGTTTTCAAGATTCTATGGTACCGTTCAACAATAAAGCAGCATTCCTTGAACCCCTACTGCATGGGTGTCAAAATCGATCAAGTCACGTGACGTATCATGAGGTATCGTGACGTTTTGTGCCTTTATGGAACTGGTGTGGACGTGGCCTGCGGTTGACGCATCTGGCCTGTGGGCTTCCAGTTTGACAGGCCTGCTACTGTGTCTCTTTCTTCTTGAAGAAGTTTCCCTTTGTCTCATTTTATACTCAACGAAGTCAAGGCAAAGTTTACCTTGAGTTTCTTTCTCACAAGTTCTCCTTTTTTGGGTCTGTGTAAGCTCTTAGAAGGTCAGGTCCCTCTTTAAAAGTTCACTCTCTTTCTCCCTTTAGTGGCTCTCTCATCCCTTCTCCAAGGTCAGCTCCTTTACAATGATTTGCCAACAGAACACAATCAA
Source organism: Bungarus multicinctus (assembly GCA_023653725.1). NCBI lineage: Eukaryota > Metazoa > Chordata > Lepidosauria > Squamata > Elapidae > Bungarus > Bungarus multicinctus. The sequence goes on from CM042834.1 coordinate 129,374,390, forward strand.
TTTACTCAAGAATCTTCCATGAAGTTTCTGATTTCCCCCCTTTTTTGAACAAGTACGCTTAGGCTACAGGCCTCCTTAAATTAAATGCAGTTAAACCCATTTCAGATTAGAAGGATTTTGAGTTGCAAAAGTCAGAAGAATAGAGTAAGTAATAAAATCAATCCCAGCATCATTCCTCAGTAATGTATTCTTACCATTGTAATCCCCAGACTCCAAATATCAGATTTTACACTGTATCCCTTTTGGTTTAGTTCCGGGTTGATTCTTTCAGGCTTGAATGGGGAGTAAAAGGGAGAGAGAGGGAGAAAATTAAATTGATATATAGTTAGTTTTAAGTGTTCACTCGGGGAATGGAAGAATGTTCTACTTCTGCTATGAAAAACGTAACAAATACACAGGCCAAACTGTTATTAGATCAACTTAAACTGGGCCTGGGTCTATACAATATGCTTTGAGTCAAAGCCAAAGTAGCCAAATTGTATTATAACCTAGTAAGCAACAGCACTGGAGAGAGTTCGTTTTACAACAGCTAGGTTAGTTACAAACAGCAATGTGTATCTCTTTCCAGGATATAAGAACACAAACCATGCCCACAGATGTCTGACTGGCCAATGTAACGAAGCCAGTCAAAAATAGAGCACTTTTAAAACTCTGACTAATTAGTTTTCAAAAAAAAGTTGAAATTAAAGTGCAACTTTACACTGCAGGCTACTTCCCCACACCGTTCTGTTTGTTTCTTAAACCAACTTCAATCTGGATTGCAGTAAATTGGTAACATGGATGGTCTAGTGTTCAGCTTAAGACTGTGGCACCACTAGAATTGATTGGGCTTTCTTCTGCTTCTTGCCCATCCCATCCATACTGGAAAACCTAGCTTGGCTGGGTTCAATGTTGCTCTGCCCCCCCCCCCCCCCCCCCCCCGCAAAGTTTGCACAAAGTTTGCACATTCAGCCCTCACTATGTTACCTTTGACATTAACAAAGGCATTGTTTTTTTTCCCCTTACGCTACAATAATCAAAGTAATAGGGAGGTCTGTTAAAACCTTATAGCAAAGAATAATTGAGCTACTCAGAAACAAAATTAATAATGTACCTTTGCAACTTAAAGTTGTTTTAAAAATAAAGCAAAGGGAAATTCCACAGGACTGTGTGCAGGATTGGGTATGCCCAGTTAAGGCAAAATCTGAAAAGATGCCCACTGGGAGATGTAAGAATTGAAGGGATCATATGGATAATGCATTGAGGTGCAGGCCATTATTCAATCAACTGAAAAATGATTAAGGAAAAAGCAAGCCACCAGCACCTGGCAATCAAAACAGAAGATGGTTGTCCAGGGCAATGATCGAGTACTGGAAGGCAGTGGGCATGCCAGCTCCTGTAGCCAGTCAGAACTGGGGCTGCTACTGAAATGGAATACAGCTGGAGTGTAAACTCTAAAGTGCTTAGATCAAGCCCACTGGCCTGGCCTGGAAATTGCAAAGGACCAGCCCACAGTGCCTCTGCTAGCGAAAACGGGCAGCCCCTGCGCATTCCATTTTAGGCTTGGATGGCCTCCTATAGCAACTGTTTTGGCTGGCAGGGTGCTGCAAGAGGGCGGTCGGCCTGTCTTCCCCAAGCCCCCTGGCCAAACCAGAGGACAACTCATTCTGGTCCTCCAAGAAATCCAGTTTGACACCACTAGAATGAAGCATGGAGATCATTATCTCTCAACAGCCTGTTAGGTATGGTTAAAAAAAAAACAGTAGTTTTTTTATTGCAACTAGAAGAAATAGGCATGAGGTGCATTTGTAATTGGCTGACAATGGGGGAGAATATCATTCGTTCCTAGGCTTGGAAAGTTGTGATTGATCCATGCTGGTAATGGGCCAATGGGAAAGTGTAGTTTAAAGAATGGCATTGTAAAGTCTCATGATAGTATTCACTGAGGGAATCCTGGCAATCAGGGAACATGCCTCCTTGGCACTGATTGGTCAAAAGGACCTCTAAGACATATCCACTGATGTTTGACTTGACAATATAATGAAGCTTGTTACATGATTCTTGGTGGAAGGGAGCTGTGATGGCGCAGTGGTTAGAATGTTGTATAGCAGACTAACTCTGCCACTGCCAAGAGTTCAATCTTGATTGGTTGACTCAGCCTTCCATCTTCTGAGGTTGGTAAAATGAGGAGCCAGAATGTTGGGGGCAATGTGTTGACATTTGTAAGCTGCTCAGAGAATGTGGTAAAGCACTGTGGAGCAGTATGTAAGTCTAAGCACTATTGCTATCAGATACCAGGAAGAAGCAGGTAAGATCTTGCATTCCCCCAACACATGATTTTTTACCAATTAAGCTGATGCTGTGGCTGCCAGAATGACTAGTTCAAAACAATGATTGGCATAGTGGGTGACTAGGTAAAATGTTTTGTGAACAAAGCTTGAGGTAATGATTATCACAAGCTAATAAAGATTCAGGAGATTGTTTGATAAAGACAGATGGAAGGTCTTCCATTATCTGCAAAGATATCTGCCTCTTCACCACTTTATGGGAAGGTCATTAAGAGAAAGTAGAGTAAGTCACCACTCTTAAAGAAATTCCAGGAGGTAAAAGAAGTTCTGTAGGATCAGTTTTTGAAATTCTTGTACCTTACACAAATTAGTTTCAGTTCAATAAATCTAGTTAACAAAGCTGTGTGAGAATCTTGCTTTTGGTTTGAGAAGCTGGTGCCCATTTTAACAAAACACGTAGCACAATTCCCATCCTATACATTCTCCAGGTTGAGGGTATCTCCAAAAAAACCAGGCAACCAAAAAATGCTATTGTCTTCCTTAATGGGATAGCATGCAGGCTTTTCGAAGCCAATAATCAAATCCTGCTAGCAGAAAAAAGCAGCAGCTTGCAAAGACTCCTCAAAGGAGAAGAAATCACAAGATGGCAGCCAAAACAACAGTGTTAATATTCCAAAGCCCTGCAGGCTTGGTAAATTTCTCAGCAGAGCATCCTCCCTGACAGGTTTATGCATTTTGCTTAATTGTGATGGACAAGATCCTTGCATATTTGCCTGTAATCCTGGTAAGTTTATTATAGTATTAAGATGGCATGACCACCCATGCACGACCTATAGAAGGCAGCCAAGACAGTGACAAATTCATTTCTGCTCCATTCACAATTGGCTCAGTATATGCAAGATGGAAGAATTCCAGCCAAAGGCACAGGAATCTATTGACAAATGTAGGAAAGTGTATGTACTTCTAAGTAATGAACTAGATGTGTTTAATATCAAGGTTTTGGGAGGGAAGTTCTTAAGAACATAGAAAAAAAAATCAAGAAGACTTACAAAATAATATTTAATTACTTTCATCTAAACTACAGCTTAGACAGATCAGACCACTTCCCTGTTCCCTCAGATAAGTTTATGGATTATACAGCTTGTTTGTTCTCAAGGAATATGAGGTTCTCCAAGTTTGCTCTTAGCTCAAAAAATTATTTGGATATACTTGTTCAACTTTGAGCTATACTTAATATCTGAGTCTTATGACACTCTCAGATATATTTTTACTAAGATGTTCAAGACAGTTTACTTCCAATTAAGTATGCATTGCAGATGGCACATACGCTGTATCTCATTTTCATTTTATGGTATCAGGTTTTAACCATTTTTGGCTGACCTTAATTGCCAGAGTAGAAGCTGTAATTACCTGTCCCCGGTGTGAACTGTTAATGTACGTACCTAACTCCAGACATTCCCTTCAGGAAGGCTGAGAAAGGGCTGCACTACTACTCAAAGGCACTATTGCATTGTACTGCAATAGAATCTAACACGCCCCATCTGAGCTAGTCTAACTTGACATACTGTTGGGGGGGCATACTGTAAATGTTAAATGCTCTTTGGAGTTTTAAAAGTACACAGAGCACTGTGACACAGTGGAGCACAGCAATTGCTCTCCCTATGTTCAAGGGTCTCCAAAGGAAAGGCCACGAGTTCCAAAACAGCTGTTTCACTGCCTCTGAAAAGCAAAGGCTGGGGCATATGTCAACTTGTCTGCGCACAGTCAAAGTTCTCATTCTGGTTTGAGTAATACTGCAAATTATTCTTTCTGCTTAAAGTGAACCTGTGTATGTGGCTCCTTATCTCCAGGGTTCCTACTGCATCAGCTTCTATCTGGGTCTATCATCTAATCCTAGAGAGGTACTTAGAATATTTACTTGAATGTGAAACCAATAAGTCCTATGGCTGGATGTATGGCAGGAAAGCAGCACACCAGCCAGCCACAATAGTTTATCATGTTTTGCAAACTCTGTGTCTATGGTGGTTCTGAATAATAAGAAGTCTTCTTCCTAGTTTTGAAGACTGGGAATTGTCAGTTCCAAGTAATCCCTTCCTGTGTTTCCAATTTCAGTTCTAGTATGAAAATTGGTTAGGAGGGCATGGGACTGAAATTGGTGGTGGTATCTTGGTTTTTTCGCAGTATACATTTAGACGTTCATTGTAGAAGAATTCAAGGTAATCATGCAGAAAACCATATTCTGAAACATGTCATTATGAACTTGGACAACATCGCTGGTTGGAAATGGGTATCAGGAAGCCACATTCTCTAAAGTCAGCTTGTGAGTCTCTATTTCAGATCCTCCCGTTGCAGAATGAGGTAGGTTCTGCTCTGAGAAAACAATCTTTTCAGTCATGGTACCTTAGAGCAAAACAGCTGCTCTAAAACATTGCTTCATTTTACAAGATAAGCCCAAAGTCATTCTAACAGGTTTTCACCAAGACAAATTTTTAGACCTTTATTTTCTACTGATATTTCTGCTGTTTCTATGGTGTTTTCTTGCTGTTCAGATGCAAAGCAACCTTGAATACATTAGAAATGTAGAATATATATGTTCATACATACATACATACAAACTCCCATTTTTAAACAACCCTGTAATCTCTTAATTCAGGGTAGAATTGTGGTGACTGAATAAAGCTTAATGTTTACTGGCCAGATGCCCTTCCTGATGCCTCGTGCAGTCTGCAGCAGACAGTTTTTCTTTGCACCCGAAAAACATCTACTAGTACCTAGGATTGAATTCTCAACCTTCTGAGTGGGAGGTGAGTACCTTCACCACTAGATCACCACACCACTCACACACAGACACACACACACAAGTCATGAAGAGTTGGACATGACTTAGTGACTGAACAACGTAAATACATTGTGTGTGTGTGTGTATGTCTGAAATTTAATAAAAGAAAGCAAATATGTCACTGTGTGCATAAAAAGTGATGTGACACAGTTTGCCCTGAAGGCTTCACAATTCACTGCACTTACTGCCATATACGGTTTGCAGCCAGCATCCATTGTCTTAGCCACAGAATCAACGAGGTACCCACTAATTCCAAAGTCACACATTTTCACCTGTCCTTGTGTATTAATCAGTACATTGGAAGGCTTGACATCTGCAAAATAAATTACAGTGGAAAGTCACTGCTTGCAAGCATTCCTTTATTTTATTTTTTCTTGTTGCACATTATGGTAAAAAGGGAAGCAGGCTAAAACATAGGTTGTCACCAGCAGAGGGCACCCAAAGCAATACACTGTTTATTTGTTGGCTTAAAATAAAAGGATCTACACACAAAATGCACACACATGGAGACGCAAATATGTTTTTCCACAGACTGTAGTCTGGCATTTATTCCAACCAATAATTCTGCTATTAATTTACACTGAGGAAACAGCTAATGGAGTTCAAACAGAAGGGCAAATGCTTTTAGCTGTGTATTTAATCAGGATGAAAACCCTAGAAATTGGCACTGAGAAGATGTACTTTCTTTCAAAGTTTCTTCTTTCCGTGGAATAAAATGAAACATGGTTAAATGTTGATACTTATTTGACTGATCAATTTATTCCTTGCCTTGCACTCAAGCGCTCAAGATGGCACGCATAACAAGTCACTTGTACTTTTCACTCCCAAAAGAACCCTGTGAAGCAGATTGGGCCGAGACATCAGCCTAAAGTTTAAGTGCTATTGCTATATAAACATCATGAACATGGTTGAGGCCTCCTTCTCTACAACTCTGGTTTGCTTAACATGACGTAAGCACTCGTTTGAGATCTTAATCTACCCATTTTGGATTCACCATCTATTACAGCATTCAGATAGCAGGTGTGAGTAAGTATGTTTCCTATAGTTTAAAGCAATATATGAAAAATGTCCACCACTGCCTTATTGTGAAAATAGACAAATGGGATCTCTGATTAGCGCTAAGGCACAGGATAATTTCACAGAGCTTTGAGGTCAAAACTAGCTCTTGATCTGATAGTTACCAGTTCCTCAAGCTACTGCAATGAAAATCTCTCTGTCCTGATGTCTATGAAATGCAGCAGTGAGGCAGGATTTCCAGTCACAATCCAGAGCAGGAGTCGCCAACCTTTTGGACCTCAGAGACCACCAAACTCATAATTTTAAATCCTGCAGACCAGAGATCCTGGGAAAATCCCAAAAGAAGTCTGCAGAAAAATTCCCCACCCCGTTTTCCTACCGATCAATCATTCTTTATTTGGGATCACAGGATACTATCTTCAGCTCTGTTCTGGGCGGTGGGGGGGAGGCGGTGGGGGGGGGAGAGAGAGAGAGAGAGACTTTTGGCTTCATGCAAGGAAAGCAGCTGTCAGGATTCCGGCAGTTACTCCAATTAAATCATGAGCCATACTGACTGAAGCAGAAGCAGCAGAAGTCTTTCTTTCTCTCCCCCAAACTCCGCCACAAATTAGTCTTTGTGAGACTTGTTGTGCTGGTGCAGCCTCTTGGAGCAGGATGCCTTGCAGGGTCCCAAAAGCAGAAGAAAGCAGCAGCCCAGTGGCCAGGCCAGGCGTGTGGGGCAAGTTCCCCCTCCCCTCACTGTCTCGTGTTGTTCGTAATGCAAGCGATGCAAGCCTTATGTTTCCACAAGCCATATGGGCAGTGCAACCTTGTGTTCCCGCGCAGCCTGGATTAATTGCTTTGGGGGTTTTGCTTTGGGGGTGACATTTCTCTGCGGACCACCAACATTTTCTCACAGACCACCAGTGGTCCCCGACCCACTAGTTGTCGACCACTGATCCAGAGGACAGCATGTAATATTTCAGTTGTATTACTGATTGCTCAAAGCCCATGAACCAATTTGTCCCCTAAATCAGAAGAAATTTGGCCTGACCTTAGTTGCTCTCTATAGCCCAATCCCTGTTACTGAAGAAAGTCCCCCTTATCCTTAGGCGAGCCTCTCTGCGGTAAAACACTACAGACAAGCAAGAAGGCCATGAAGACATGGTGCTGCCAGTGGGCCTGGGGATGGAGCCCATTAAATGGCTGGCATAAGTATGTGTTGTCACCAGGGTAGGCTTTTCATTTCTTTTATGTTTTTATCTCCTGTAAGCTGCCTTGAGTCATCGTGAATAGCAATAGCACTTAGACTATATACCGCTTCACAGTACTTTTACAGCCCTCTTTAAGCGGTTTACAGAGTCAGCCAATTGCCCCCTAACAATCTGGGTCCTCATTTTATCGACCTCGGAAGGATGGAAGGCTGAGTCCACTTTGAACCACTCAGAATCGAACTCCTGGGTGTCAGCAGTGTGTTACCTGCAGTACTGCATTCTAACCAGTGAGTAGGTCGCAATATACATTTTTAAAAATAAATAAATTAAATAAAAGGCAAAAAACCCTTATTCCAAATGACATAATACAACGTAGTCGCCTTAGAACAAGGGTGTCAAACTCGCATCGTCACACTGTTGTCGCGTAATGTATCGTGACTTCCCCCCGACCTTCCTCCATTGGAGTGGGCACGGACAGCGCATGACGCATCCAGCCTGCGTGCCACAAGTTTGACATCCCTGCCTTATTATAATAGCATGGCATTCCACTGTCTATCCAACGGCGTTAGATGGAAAAAAAATCTGGGAAAACAGGAAGCCACTATTATGCAAAAGCACTGCTTCCAGTGTTCTAGGGCTGCAGTGACATCCCCTAGGGAAGGGGGGAGCTGAGTTAAAATGTTTGGCTGGGGTTTTTCTTTATCGTTCACTTTGAACCCAGGGTAGTTAAATGAAAGATTTTGCTTCTTTAAAACAAACAAAAGTCATGGCTTTTCAGAGGTGAATGTCGATGCAAGATCCAAGCAGCATTGGAAGGCAAATGGGGAAAAATAAAGGGGGGGGGGAGGAATTGGGGTCCTGTGGGTCCTGGATTAAATGACCCAGATCTTTGATCAAAAAGCCCTGCCCCCCCTCCCCCACACACACACTTTCACAGCTAAGAAATATGTGAGAGAATTGAAGTACCAATTTCGTGCTTGCTTACCTCGGTGAATTACAGAGAGTTTACTATGTAGGTGTTCTAATGCTTTTACAATCTGAAACACACAACAGAGAGAATGAGCTGTAGCTGCTGAAGCAGAAATGGTTATTTTCAGAGCACAAGTTCAAATCCCCCCCTTTTTTTTTCAACACTTAACCTCAGGTAGAGACAGTCTGGGGTTGGGCATCTTGGTAATTAACCAGCAGAAGAATGCTGAGCCTGCAGTCTAATACCAATGTAATAAAACATGATTCATGCCAAACACCCGTAGCAGCGTGGCCAAGCTAAAGGTTGATATAATGAGCCCTTTTTCCAAGGGCTGAACTCTATCCATCCTTTCTGCATCTTGATGGGGGGAAGTTTTTTTGATTAGAATTCCAGCCATCTCCCAATGAATCAAATATTTTTACAGCAAGGATCCGCCTGATTATTTTTGCTCTGCAAAGAATTGGGGGGATGTTGGTATGCTAGTTACCAGGCAGGATAAGTTAAAGAAAATCCCTTATCTCATGAGCAAACGGCATTGAAAAAAGTGACTTACGACCGTTTTTCACACTTATGACCGTTGCAGCATCCCTATGGTCACTTGATCAAAATTCAGCCGCTGGACAACTAACTCATCTTTGCGGGGTCCCTGGATCATGTGACCAACTTTTGCAACCTTCTGACAAGCAAAGTCAATGAGGAAACCAGATTCACTTAACAGCCATGTTATTAATTTAACAACCGGAGCGATTCACTTAACAACTATAGCAAGAAAAGTCATAAAATGGGGCAAAACACACTTAACAAATTTCTCACTTAGCAACGTAAATTTTAGGCTCACTTGTGGTCACAAATTGAGGACTACCTATATAAACACAAAAAATGTCAAAAGGTTGAACAGGTTTTTGTTGCACTTAAGTTGGTCCTGACCTCCTTTCATGAGAATGGTTTCTTCCCCATTAACAAAAATACTGCCACCACTTCCATCAATGCATTTCCAGGAAGCTTTTAAAGGAAAGATAAGCTATAGGCTAATTCTGTGCACCAGCTTTTACTACAGACCATTTTGAAATGTTTTTTTTCCCCCTTTTAAATTGAGGCAGATTGTCTGTGAACCAGCAGATCAGGCTGCACCCAGAACCTTTCCCCTGCCTCAAGGGTTTAAGAAGCTGCAGACTGCAGACAGATAGACTAGTAAAAGCAAATAATTACATTTCCCTCCGTATTCCTTAGAGGTATGAGGAAAGAAAAGGAGGAAATCTATTTCTGTGATTGACAGCTCTGGCTTCCAACCTACAGCGCCCCCCACCACCACACACACACACACACACACACACACACACACACACACACACACACACACACACACTTTCAGCCCCAGTGTTTTGGAAAAGGTGTAAGAACCTCAACTGGCGTTAACTAAGTAAAACATAAATACAATCCTTTTTTAAAGGTTTTTTTGTTTGTTTGTGGTTTTTACTTTTATAAAACAAATAGGAATGCTTTCATATTTCATAGAACTCTGCCCCAAAATATACAAATTATAAACCATCTTTTTTTTAAAAAAAAAGTTTCAGAATATCAAGATATTTAATGCAGAAACCCTTGTATTGTTTATCTAACCCCGGGCAGGCATTTTTCTGTACAAGCACTCTGCCTTGGATTTGAACTAAAGTGGTTCATGCCTGAAGCAGGCAAAGTAAGGCCCAAATCAAATTTTACCCTCAATATCTAACCTACTAATTAAAAGAAACAATCCTTTAAAAAGCACTGTACACGTGATCCCCATTTAATAACAACAGCAACTGGGACTGCCAGAACTGCTGTTGCTAAACAGTGTAGTCACATTGTTGGAGGTTTTTTCCCTGACTTACAACCACACTGATGTGAAATCATTTTTGGAAGAGAATTATAATTTTTAAAAAGTAGAGCACTTACAGAGACAGCTATTTTCCCTAGGATATCCTCAGGAATTGTTAAGCCCCTGTCAATCACTTGCTTGTAGAATTTGTCCAGTGAGGTATCCATCAATTCCATACAAATCCACACATCCCCCTAGACAAATGGGAGTTGGTGAAAGGGGGAACACATTAGTGATTATGAGTTTTGACCAATTTCTATCATCAAAACATGTCCTTACCAAAACACATATGCACTGCCTCCAAAGCTTTCTTGTCGACTTATGTTAAATTTTTAATAAGGCCTCCTACCGCACACCGCAGTCTTTAGAGCAGGCCTGTCAAACTGACGGCCTACGGGCCGGATACGTCACAGCGCAGGCACGCCCACCATGGCTCCGCAAAGGCAAAAAAAATGTCATGATACGTCACGATCCGGCCCGTGACACAATCGAGTTTGACACCGTGCTTTAGAGTGACCTGTGGGTGCTGGAATGTGTTAGAAGGTTCCTTTCCTATTGTGTGGAATGTGAACTCTTTAGATTGACTGATTGATTGATGGAAGCAATGAGCAATAGAAGTGTGGGGAAAGGCACCAGAAATTAGATAATACTGCAAAGAGAAAATAAATCATTTACAAGCTGCTTGTCAGACTAAAAACTCTGTTTGTTCAATAAAATTCAACCAGAGAGAGGTCTACCTTTTAAACCATGGATTTGATTGTTTCTGAAGAGGATGAAAGGAAGAAACTTCTGCTGGCCATTTTTTGTTCTTTTTGTTAGGATTTTGCTATTTTAAAAATCTAGCATCGTAGTCTGGTACACTAAGACAGCTATAACTAATGCAGCCCAACAAAGGTCTTTCAGATTTGCCAAGAGATTTGCCACTCTTCTTTAGTGAGATGATTTGGGATTAAACATCCTTCCAATACCTCTTTTGCTATTTTTCATTGTGGGACGAAAACACATATTATTCTCCACTGAACTTTTCATCTTCTAGGTCAAATGAAAATTTTGTTGTTCAGAACCTTTTGTCCATGCCTGGTTTGCGGTTTTTATATATATATATATTTGACCGCAGCAAGCTCTCTGCCAGTTATTAAAGCAGTCCATCTTTTTTCACAAGAAGGTACAAGCCAAGCCTCCTTATGAATAATATTTAGCAATTATAGACTGAAGTATTTTGCTTTGTTGTAAGGCATAATAAATAACAGGACAGGATGGAATTTGAGTAACTGAAATCCATGCATTATTTGGTTTCAGACCCAATCAGTGGTCAAATGAAGGACAAACCTAGGAATAGCCCAGCAGGTTGCCCACTCCCAGGCTAAATGACCATCCAGTTAATCTAGTATAATTTTCTATGTCCTAGACAAAAGCGTGCTCTTAGGTCCTACCTCTCGAAATAGCGCACCATAGAACGTGACAGTGAAATGACAGTCTACAGTTCTCATAGAAATGTCCAAGTCCATCAATAGCCTCTTCTGTTCCTGGCTATTCACAGTTGCTCGGATGCGCTGGAAAACAAGAGCCAGTTTACATGTTCACTCTTCCTATTCTTAATCATGGATGTTTTTATCAGACAACAACAATCTTGCTGTCAAAACGACAACATTCCCTCAAAAAGATCTTTATCAGAGGCAAATTTTCTATTCTTGATCTTACTGGATAGGGAGAATCAACCAAAGAGAGAGTTTCAGACATGTCCAGGCCATTAGCCCTGTAGGTGCTTAAAGAAGATAACTATCTTTTGAATCATACCACAGAATTAACTGGCAGCCATTGCTGCTTTCACGGCAATAGCATTACGCTGGTAGACCTAGGAGTTTGGCTTATTTTACCAAACAAATTTAAACAGTTATTTTTCTAGAGGCTCATCTCTTTTACTGCAGGACAAGAAGAAACAAATATCTGCTGGCCCACCCATCAGAAGCAGGAAGCCTTCAAATTAGGCTAGTTTAAAGATGGCAGCCACAAAAGTTCAAGACTGCTAACATTGTGGCTCGGGAGTCTTTAATCCCCCTGAGTCCCAGCATCCTTTGACAAAACTCAAGTGTTTTTATGGCCTTGAATAAGAAGGCTGCAGTCCTCAGCACACTTACCCAGTGGTGGTGGTGGAGAGTAACTTCTTTGAAATCCAGTATAACTTACTACTGAGTGCATAAACATAAGCTTAGGCTACAAATGCCCCATAACAGACATTCCAATATGAAGCTTTTTAAAAAGCCTCTTTGTGCCTTTGTGAAATGGGGATGATAACACTTACCTACCTCACAGGCGTAATTTATGTCTGGGGAGCACTGTGAGATCCTCAGATGTGAGGTGCTATAGAAGGGCAAAGGATGATCATTATTGCGCAAGTGCTTGTCTGACTTCCCCCCCCCCTCTGTTTATTCATTTTTGCTTTCTTGGGTCTTCTATCATTAACAAGGCAACAATGGCAGAGCATTGGGTTAAGAGGGACCAGAGAAAGAGCACCAGGTTTAGGAATGCATTCTTCATCTGCCCCAATACAATACAGCTCTTTGCATGAATGGCAGCTTTGATGCACTCTGCCAGGATGCTGCCATTCATTTTTATGGGAAAGGTAGGTAGCTGTGGGTGTGTGGGTGGATGGGTGTAGGGTTAGCTATTGAATTCTTGCTATCCATGTCTTGATTGAGTGGGCGCTCATACTTCTCCAGTCTCTGTGTTCACTAGAGACAAGCAGGTCTTTGTGGACTTCAGTATCTTCCTTTAGGCATTGGTTATCTCAACAAGCTAAACCACAATTTGACTCTATAGTTTGATATTACCAAAATATTAAAGGATTACATTATGGTTTAGCAGTAACTTGAATTCAATATATTTGTATCAGGCGAGTTGTCAAAAACAGTTGGAATATGTGACTAATGTAATTGATAGGCACTTTGGCACTCCATAGAAAATTTGTATTTCATGTTATTGTAATTGCTTTAAAAACAAGTTCTAGTTTGTTCCTCAAGGCATACCTTACCATTCTCACAGCTTTTAGAAAGGAAACAAACAAGTCATAATCAATTATATTTTGTATGCTAATCAGTTTCAGTAGAATCTGCCATCAATATTTATTTTATTTATTTGTTTATTTATTTATTTATTTAAATTTATATACCGCCCCCTCTCCCAAAGGGACTCGGGGCGGTGAACAGCCAGAATAAAATGCACATATAAAACACATATACAATATTTAAAAATTAAAAGAATTAAATATATTGGCTCTTACAAAGATTAAAATAAGGGGATAAAGAAAGATTAAAACCAGATTAAAAAATTTAAAAACCCCTAGGCCACACTGGCTTGCTGAAATAAATAAGTTTTCAGCGCATGGCGGAAGGTCATGAGATCAGGGATGGTCCTCATCTCTGGGGGTAATTCGTTCCAGAGAGGGAGTGCCCCCAATGAGAAGGCCCGCATCCTCAGGGTCGCCAGCCGTCCAGCCGGCGGCACCCCGAGGAGGCCGACTCTATGGGAGCGTATCGGTCGGCGGGAGGCCAATAATGGCAGGAGGCGGTCTTGCAGATATCCTGGTCCCGAGCCATGGAGCGCTTTAAAGATAACTAAGACCTTGAAGCGCACCCGGAGGGCCACCGGGAGCCAATGCAGCTCGCGCAGAAGTGGCGTAACATGGGAGCCCCAAGGAGCCCCCAACACCACCTGCGCGGCTGCATTCTGCACCAGCTGGAGCCTCCGGATGCTCTTCAAAGGCAGCCCCATGTAGAGAGCATTGGCATAGTCTAGGCGGGAGGTCACCAGGGTGGAGGTGACCATGCGAAGCGCATCCCGATCCAGAAAGGGCCGCAACTGGTAGATCCTACGGACCTGGCCAAAAGCCCCCCTGGCGACGGCCGCCACATGGTCTTCCAATGACAGCCGCACATCCAGGAGGGCACCCAGATTGCGAGCCCTCTCTGTGGGGGCAAGAATTTCCCCCCCCCACAGCCAGCGATGGAACCAGCTGGCTGTACCGGGGTGCCGGGAAGCACAGCCACTCAGTCTTAGATGGGTTGAGCTGAAGCCTGTTCCGCCCCATCCAATACCGCACGGCCTCCAGGCACCGGGTCATCACTTCGATGGCTTCATCGGGGTTGCCCGGGGTAGAGATGTACAGCCGAGTGTCATCAGCGTACTGATGGAACTCTACCCCAAAGCCACAGATGATCTCACCCAGCGGCTTCATATAAATGTTGAACAGAAGGGGCGAGAGCACCAACCCGAGGCACCCCTCAAACCAGGGGCCTCGGGGCCGACCTCTGCCTCCCTGCCAACACGAATTGCGAACGGTCAGAGAGGAAGGAGGAGAACCACCGCATAACAGTGCCTCCCACTCCCAACCCCCCCAGCCGCTGCAATAAGATACTGTGGTCGACAGTATCGAAAGCCGCCGAGAGATCTAATAGGACCAGGACAGAGGAATAACCTCTGTCAAGGGCCCTCCAGAGATCATCCACCAATGAGACCAATGCCGTCTCCGTGCTGTGCCCGGGCCTGAAGCCCGATTGGCATGGATCCAAATAGACAGCTTCATCCAGGTGCTGGGAAAGCTGTCGTGCCACCACACTCTCAACAACCTTCACCACAAAACGAAGGTTGGAGACGGGACGATAATTAGATAACAAAGTTGGGTCCAGGGACGGTTTCTTGAGGAGGGGTCTCACCACCGCCTCTTTCAAGGCGGCGGGCAGATATCCCTCACTCAAGGAAGCATTAGTAATACCCTGAAACCAACCTCGTGTCACCTCCCGGGTGGCCAACACCAGCCAGGAGGGACACGGGTCCAATAAACATGTGGTAGCATTCAGCCCCCGCAGCAACCTGTCCACGTCTTCGGGGGTCACAGGATCAAACTCCTCCCAAATGACTGCCTCAAATTCCGCCCCCCAACCCCCCACCCAGAATTGCCCATTCAGAGTCCAACCCATCCCAGATCTGATTTTATCCACCAGGAAATTCAAAAAGTCCTCAGCCCGTCCCTGCAAGGGGTCCTCCCGCGCTCCCCCTTCCAGGAGGGAGCGGGTCACTCTAAACAGGGCGGCTGGGCGGTTTCCTGCAGACTCAATAAGGGTGGAAAATATGCAAGAAATTCTTTTTCAAGTGTTTTAATTCAGTGGAACAATGTTTCTTTCTCTTTCTGTTTTAAATTTTCATATTTAAAATATTGTTTATCTTTATTTAGATGACAATTAATCCCAAAATGTTAATTTGGATCATCGATTGACAACTTTATTAACAAAGGAAATAGTTACAAAAAGTCATATATTTTATGAGCTTTTATGAAATGTAGCTTGCTAGTACTTAATATGAACATAATCATCATTACTGCATGGAATGAAATTATCTAATGACATGATCTGTATGTGTGGTTACCTACCATGAATTCATATTAAAGCAAAAAGCACATTGATGTTCAATGACTGTAATGATATTCAATGGTTATAATGTCCAAAGTAAATTCAGAGTATTATTGAATATGAGGCTTTAAATACATAATTTTAAATATATGATTGTAAAGACATATTACAAAGATGTGAACTAAGTAGAAGTTTTAAGCCAGTCAGATATTTTTTTCTTTTTGCAAATAAAATCCTGTTCTGATCCCCGCTGCCCGGAATGGGCCGAAAATGGGGCATATATGGAGGCCGAAAATGGGGTGTGTGGAGGCTGAAAACAGGATGTATAGCCAAAAATGGGATACACAGAAGTGGCAATAGGCAATCCCTTCAGCCTGAAACAGCTGATTGTCGGAGGCCAATCTAACTGATAATCAGCTGCTTGTGCTAATCAGGCTGTGCTGAAGCTGACCAGGCTATTTGCTGCAAGGAAGCAAACTGCTGGGAGGCGGAGGCCGAAGAGTGTGGACCGGTGGGTGGGCGGGGCTTTGGCAACATTCACTGTATCAGACAAACAGACATTTCCACCCACTTTTTTTGGGGGGAAGTGCGTCTTATACACCGAAAAATACAGTATATGTCAATTGGTAAGGAAAAGAACCACAAATAATTTCTAAAGCCCATTCCTGAGTGACAATCAATTACAAAAGGGAGGAAGAATATAAAGAAACATTTGATTTTTACATATGGAAGCAGGATTTATGGAACATAATGCAGATACTGGATCAAATTTTATGACTGCATGTGCATAGATCTAGACAACTTACAATTCAGCAATGTACAAATGAGCCAGATTCTATTTATTTGGAGCTTTCAAAACTGAATGAAATTTTACCATTACACTTTGGCCTAATCCCATCCACCTTGCTGTTTCAAAATCCTAAAGAACAGCTGGAGGGTGAATTTGAACAGTTAATGCACACATACCAAGAGAGAATCTTACTCTACCTTCACTGCCATTATTTGCCCGCTGGGCATATGTCGCATCATCTCTACCACCCCATATGCACCACGTCCTAATTCTGATATTGGCTCCAGGTCATCAGCTTTAACTTCAAAGTTCTGTGAAGAAATAAAGCCAAAAAAAAAAAGAAGTTCCAATTCAGCCAAAGCAGATAACCAGTTTAACTCTCCATTTTCTTGGACATTGTTTCCCTAAAGGGAAATTAAAATTAAACATTTGATTTTCACACATTAAATAATAAATTATTTAATGTGTGAAAATCAAATGTTTAATTTTGTGAGCCTGATCTTTTGCACAGTTTTTTTTTTAATCTTTCACTAGATTAGACAAGTGGTTTGCACAAGAGATATTCTCTCTTTGGAATCAAAAGAATAGTACTTCATTTTTATCCCTCTTCCATTCTCCATTTCAGATGTATTCAGCGCCAAATTTTCAGATGAGAGATGCATGCGGGGGGGGGAGGGTTGTAGACAAGCTCTCTGGATTATGGGCAGGTATGAGGATGATATGGGGGGCAGGGGGAGGTATCACAAGCAAGGTCCAGGCAGGCACTGCAAAGTACACATGGGTATAAAAGCAATAGGAGCAGGAACAACTTTTGATTTCCCAAAGGCTTTCCCACTGATTTTGCTTATAGGAAGCCATCAGAAAACATTGGAAACCACAATCATTTGCTCAAATGTCATAACTGCAAGGTGAGCACTGAGCACCCAAAGTGCAATCATGTTGCTGTGGTGACACTGGAAAAGTCAGAACTCTGAGGACCGTTTTAAGTCCCCCCCCCCCCCCCCGCAATCATCACCATTGTAACTACGAATGGTTGCTGAATGAGTGTCTACCTGTATTGATGCTCTTAAAAGAAAGTTAATTCAATGCCTGTTAAAGCACCCTACATCATTTGTTAAATGTTAAAGCTTTTTGAATGCTGGATTAAACAGATAAAGGATATAATCAATAAAAATGTAAATAACAAAGAAATAAAATTACATACATACAGAGAGAGAGAAGACACACACACACACATATACACAAACACATTTCTACTGCATTCATCCCTATTCACTTCTTCATTAATTTCCATCTTAGTTCTCCCAATAAGCACACAAGCAGACCTGCCCAGCCCACCATATTTTATCTTCACCATACCTTGTCTCCAATATTAATGCAAGCTTTGGAATCCAAATCTCTAGGTGGCCTGTGAAATTAAGAAAAGTAAAATAAAAATATTATCTGATTTGCGCTTAAATTCACACCTATGAACACCTGTATAGAAAAATGCATTAATCTACTTAGAGAAGAAATGCTGATTTGGAACGATGTTTTAAAAAATTATTAAGAGAGTTTGAAAATTAATACATGTGTTGTCCCAGCCAGTCTATGGGAATTGGTTAGTTACTTAGGAATTGTGAGCTGTCCCCTTAAGGTAATGCGTCACGGGAAACGTAGTTAAAGGTATCCTGGGAAATGTAGTTCATATCACGTAGCTACATCTGTAATCCTGATTGGTCACTATATTGACCCTTGAGGGGTTGGGGGAGGTTTCCTCCTTCTTGCCTGCACTCATGGACTGATAACAGCTTTCCTTCTATCACTACGTGATGGGTTAGGAAAATAACCATTTTTTACTTGCATGCTGATATACAAAGGATTGGTCATTACAGAAGAGCTTCGTCGCAAATGTGAGTCATGAAGATACCTGATGTACCAATAAATGTACTTTGTTATGGATGTTTTCTTGAATTGTCTATCTGCATCTGCACAGCCACAAATCCACCTATGTGCATGAGACAGGACAGAAAAGTAAAAAATGGTTCTTTTCCTAACCCATCACAATAGAAGGAAAGCTGTTATCAGTCCATGAGTGCAGGAAAGAATGAAGGAAACCTCCCCCAATCCCTCAAGGGGCAAAATAGTGATCAATCAGGATTATCGATGTAGCCACGTGACATGAACTACATTTCCCAGGATACCTTTAACTACATTTCCCATGATGCATTACCTTTAGGGGACAACTCACAATTCCTAAGTAACTAACCAATTCCCGTAGACTGGCTGGGACAGCACAATACATTTTACTTGGAAAATACTGCTCCTTTAAGAAACTATTACTTGTGTATGTGAATTTCCTATCAAGTAATTTTTAAAATATGAATCTAAGTTTAGGAATTACCAATAATTAGCTATCACAAGAAATTTTGTATCTATCTCAAGTTTTTAAAAATATTTTAAATCAACATATGTATAATGATCAATAAAACACTGCACATTTTTTAATATAAGAACTTTTAAAAAATAGAAGCAGCAACAATGATAAAAAGGCAGCAACTGTATTATTCAAAGGAACCCCAAAGAATAGTTTGCGAACAGGCATAAATATATATTTTAAGCCTAAGAAAATATGTTAAGTGTTAAACGCTTACTTAATCAATCTCTTCCATTCTTCATATTATAGGTAAATTACTTTGCTGATCAGTTAAAAAATGGAAACTGAGGCAATTTTTAAATATTCTTCACAATTCTGCTTGGTGGTTAGAAATTTAAAATTAATAAAGTTCTCAAAATGGAGAAAACCCTACAGGACATCTGAGCTGGGAGGCTAGTAGAGAACTCCAAGTTCCTAGAGGAAGCTTGCAACCTAGAAGACCCAGAGGGCAAGACAAGATAATGGATGGAAACTTATCAAAGAGAGGTCCAACCTACAATTAAGGAGAAATTTCCTGTCAATAAAAACAATCAGTGGAACAGCTTGTCTTGAGAAATTATGGGTGTTCATCACAAGAGGCTTTTGAGAAGAGACTGGACAGCCACTTGTCTGAAATGGTTTAGGGTCCCATGCTTGAGCAGGTGGCTGGTCCTCCAAGATCCCTTCTAACACTGTTATTATGTATTACATTTCCTCTGATTTCTTTACAATGCAAAAATCCATAGTGTGCTATAGTGTGTTAGATTCTGACATGACACTAGATCTGAAATGAACTTCAGAAGTTCTAGTGTCCAATTCCCATTTAATTATCTATATTATTAATACTATACCTCTCTTCCATGCAAAGTAACCATTCCTCTAACTGCACCAAATATCTCTGGATCATTTCAATGGATAGCAGTTGTCTTTTCATTTGTTTCCCCTGAGCTCCTGTAGTAAGGTAAAGGTAAAGGTTTCCCTATCCACTCATGTCCAACACTAGGGTGCGGTACTCATCTCTTTTCTTGGCTGAGGGAGCCAACATTGTCTGAAGACATTGTTTATGGTCATGTGGCCAGCATGGCTATACACAAAAGATTTATGGAATGCTGTTACCTTCACACCCAAGTGGTACCTATTATTCTACTCACATTTGCATGTTTTCAAACTGCTATTTATTTATTTATTTATTTATTTATTTATTTATTTATTTATTTATTTATTTATTTATTTATTTATTTATTTATTTATTTATTTATTTATTTATTTATTTATTTATTTATTTATTTATTTATTTATTTATTTATTTATTTATTTATTTATTTATTTATTTATTTATTTATTTATTTATTTATTTATTTATTTATTTATTTATTTATTTATTTATTTATTTATTTATTTATTTATTTATTTATTTATTTATTTATTTATTTATTTATTTATTTATTTATTTATTTATTTATTGCATTTATATACCGCCCTTCTCCCAAGGGACTCAGGGCGGTGAACAGCTCATCTAAAAACCCCACAGAAAATACAAAAGTTAAAAAGTAATTAAATTTAAATCAGCTGCTTACTAAAATTAGGAAACCCCCCCCCACCCTTAAAACCCAATTTAAAATTAAAAATGGAGATCAAATTTAAAATCATCATCTCAGCCCAGGCCGGCCTGCTCAAAGAGCCAGGTCTTTAACGCGCGCCTGAAGGCCCTCAGATCCGTGCCGGTACGAAGTTCCGGTGGCAGAGTATTCCAGAGGGCGGGGGCACCCACAGAGAAGGCCCTACTCCTTGGCGCCGCCAGACGACACATAGCGGCCGACGGCACCCGGAGCAGACCCTCCCTGTGGGAACGCACCGGCCTGTTGGAGAACGTTGGCAGAATGCGGTCCTGAAGGTAATCAGCTTTAGGCGGGTTATCAGCTTTCCAGCTGACAAGCTCAGCATCTTTAACCATTGACACACCTGCGCTCCTATAGTACTGTGGTTGAAAGAATAAATAATTCCTCTAAATTATGAATTCCCTAAAATACCTTTTACTCACCACAAAAAAATCCACATATTATGTTTGGCCTTGCTTTCTTAAATACAGCTGAAGTTAGGGTTCATTGTGACTCCTTTCTGCTAACCCTCTATTTTATTTTAATTGTGTGCCTAGAGAGATATACTGTAAATCTTCAATTTTGCTCTTTTAATCTGATCTGATGAATTAGATAATTCATCAGATCAAGAAGTAGGCTTATCTGGAAAATACCTTATTTATCTTGCATTATACCTTATTTATCTTGCAAATACTTTATTTATCTTGTATTATCTATGACAAAAATAGCTTCAAGTAACCTGAGCACTGATGAACGTCATAAATCCCTTCTTTTACAAAGGGCCAGCAATGTTTCTTTTTAAAAGGACTCCTGCTTAAGTCAACTACAACTTAACACAGAAAAATCAGAAGATCTTAATGAATGAAGGGAATATATGTATCCCAGGATAATGAGGCAGGATCCAATCTCGGTCGGTCACCAGGATACTGTCTTTCAGACCAGACTGTAAGACCATAAGTGAGCAGTCAAATAAGGACACCCAAACTCATTATTAGCCTCACATTGCAATGAACAAGGACACACATTCAACTTTGCAGCAATCAAGATTGTTGGATGAGCAGGCACAAAAACAGCCAGGGAAGTGACTGAAACCTGGGAAACAGGCCCCTCGTAAGTCCTAATAGGAGTGCTGATTTACCACCAGCCTATCAAGTACTTAGAAGGCGAGGGCTGGGCAGCACAAGAAAACAACAGCTAATGACTTAAAAGCCAGCCATCAACACACCCCAATCAACATCTAAAAAGCCACTTACAAAAGGCACTATAAATACCACACACAGAACAGCACAC
The DNA here is from genome assembly GCA_023653725.1 of Bungarus multicinctus. Lineage (NCBI taxonomy): Eukaryota > Metazoa > Chordata > Lepidosauria > Squamata > Elapidae > Bungarus > Bungarus multicinctus. The sequence goes on from CM042834.1 coordinate 129,396,012, forward strand.
ACTCTGCTGGAGAGAAGTTCCCTGAAGATGGGTTCTAGCATAAGTGCTTTCTGGTCTGACCAAGATTGGATCCTGCAGAAGATGTTAACCTGAATTCCTCAACGTAATCCAAAGTCCCTATGCCCATGAATTTTCAACTTCTGATATCAACAGAAACTTGCTTACTTGCTTACTGTATTTCAAATTTCAAATAGGTATTTCCTTTTCTTAAATTGTTCTTTTTAAAAAAGGCTGCTTAAATAACTCAGAACTCCTAAATAGCAATACAGTACTGAAAATATATTCGCTGTCTTGTTTTAAATGGCTTCCCTCATATAACATTAGAATAGTTTTAACCTCCATGAATATTTCAGAGCTAAATTTTGATACTGGGATAAATATGAAAAAGCTATCAATCATCATTACTCCCTATCCAATCCCAATCTGCAGCAGTTAATAATGTGAAGTGGGAAAATACTGTATCATAACAATGTGCAGTGAATTCCAGCAGATATTCCACAGAACAGGAGTGGACCAGTTTTAAGACATTACCGGTCACATTATATGAGGGACTAATAAATGACAACCTGCACACACATGCACATACATATATGCAGACACAGCTTGTCAGTAGCCTTTATGTGTTAGGATAATAGATTGGGATTAATAAACTGGGAAGGTTAAAGACCCACTTTCCTGATCTTTCCTGACTTATTAATGTTGTTGATGTCGATTTTATTTAGTGCCTTATATCTGCAAGATGTATTGATTATAGTGCAGAAAACTAGGGCAGTGAGTGTTAGCTTCTGGTCAGAAAGGACACTGTCACTGAACCTTGAAGAAACACAAACTTTTTTTAAAAAAAATAAACTGTTAGGGGCTATCATAACGCTAAGACAGGCTTAAGGAGGCAAGAGGCAAGAGGGTAGAAACAAGCAGTAGATTCTTGTGATGGGCCACATCAAATAACCAGAAATGTAAACATGGGAACAGTGCAACTATATATATATGACATCTTATTGACAGTGGAAGCTCCTGTAAATCTGCATCTTTATCAGAGAATTATTTTTACATAGGCTTCATAAATATAAAAGATAAGTACAAAACATTTGCTAGACCAATACTCGAATACAGCTCATCAGTCTGGAACCCACATTACGTATCTGATATTAACACAGTTGAGAAAGTCCAGAAATATTTCACAAGTAGAGTTCTCCACTCCTCTACTCGTTGCAGAATACCTTATGCCACCAGACTCGAAATTCTAGACCTAGAAAACCTAGAACTACACCGCCTTCGGTACGATCTAAGAATAGTATATAAAATCATACATTGCAATGCCCTATCTGTCAATGAATACTTCAGCTTCAACTTTAACAATACAAGAGCAAACAATAGATACAAACTCAAGGTTAATCGCACCAAACTTGATTGCAAGAAATACGACTACAGCAACAGAGTGGTCAATGTCTGGAATACTCTATCTGACTCTGTGGTTTCTTCCCCAAACCCCAAAAACTTTAACCTTAGACTGTCTACTATTGACCTCGCCCCTTTCCTAAGAGGTCTGTAGGGGGCGTGCATAAGCGCACCAACGTGCCTATCCTCCTTGTCCTATTGTTTCTTTTATTTTTTTTATTTTTCTTATATGTATCCATGTATTCATAACTATGTTTTTACTTATATCTATTATCTTGTAAGCAATTGACAAAAATAAATAAATGAATGAATGAATGAATGAATTAATTAATTAATTAATTAATAATCTTGTCTAGCTCAATTTATCCATTGATCATTTTACAGTAGCTTAAACTGGTAACTTCTTCCCTACCATGGGCTTATTTAATGTCTACTGGTGAGATAGCCACACCTGAGTTGCTATTAATTTCCAGACATTGGTCAATGATATAGGCATGGCCAACTGAAAGCTAAAGAAAGGAGAGGAGAAATAGTTCTGCTCTAGGAAATTGGTCACAAGGAAACATTCAGGCTTAAGAAGTCCTTCTATTGATTGCTAGAGCAAGCATCAGGTTTTTGATGGAGACTGTACTTCTGGTTGGTGTTTTGGATGCCTTGATATCGATTGAAAGAAGGAAGTGGGGGAGAAAAGCAAATACTGTATGGAGTCTTAGAAACTGAATCCGAAAGAACTGATAAGCCAGTGACGGCTAACCTTTTTGTCATCGCGTGCCGAAAGTGCGCACATGCGCATGCGTGCACCCATAATCCAATGCATGTGTGGACCCCCCACACACTCCCCATGCCCCCTGTGCATGTGTGCATGACCCTCGCATGCGTCTCCCGCATGCACCCCACCCCCGCACATGCGCAGCAGACACCCGACAATCAGCTGGCTGGCGGGAGGCGTGCGCACATGTGCACTGGAACTGAGCTGGGGCAACAGCTTGCGTGCCGGCAGAGATGGCTCTGCGTGCCACTTCTGGCATGCGTGCCATAGGTTCACCATCATGGTTATAAGCTAAAACAGACCTCCTATTTGAAAGGAAATACAGAAAACATAGTCAAGAGCAAGTGGGGAAAAAAGTTGTTGTCCTAGGTGACCGCCAAATTAGAAAGAAAGAATGGCTTGACACAATTCAATAAAGTACGTCTCTGTGTTATCTAACAAATTCGTCAAGGTATCCTCAAGTAATCATTAACCCAGAAAATGTCAAGGCTCCAAATCACTATCCATGACCCTGTACACTAGGCAAACATTATCTTTTTCCTGGAAGCAGTGGAAAGGACTTCAAGGGCTTCGAAGCTAACGGTTACAGAAGACAAAACCCAAACCCAGAAAACAAGAGACAAAATGGCAAAAGAGAACCTTGGTTTTTCCCTCTGGTGATCGTTGCAGATCAAGGAAGAAAATGTTTCCTGACATTTTCATCTACGTCAACAGCCTCGAAATGAATGAAAACTCCACAACTGAAGAGTCGAAAAGTTCAAGCAGTGAGCTGGTTTGAATGCAATGTGAAAGTAATCCAAGAACTGTTACTTGAATATGACAGCTTAATGATCCCAATATCCTAAAATGCAATGCAAAAGCTATCACTCACCAACTGTGCTGTGATTTTACAGATACACCAACACTTAAAAGGATATCTCTCTGTACATTATTTTGTGCTGCTTTTTAACCTACCATTTTTGCTTATTTAAAAAAAACAAAAATCAATACTGATAAAGGAGAATATTTGTAGCTCAGGGATGAAATGAGGGGAGAACACCAAGGACCCCTCAAAGTATATATGTACTAGATATATATAGATTTGTAAAGTATTTAGAGCTAAAATGATGTATTATATCTTTTAAAAATATTTTCATGTATTTTTTCTTTTCTTTGATTTAAAAGTAGTAAAATAATAAAATTTAACAAAGAGCAAGGTCTCTTCCAGACAGATCTGTCCCTTACAGCTTTCTATTTTCTCTATAGGCATAAATGTCTATGGAGCTTCCAGGTCATTGTTATCCCAAAGGTGCTTTTTCAAGAGGCAACTGGGCTTTCTGTTTTTCTTTGAAGGCATTTTGCTTCTCATCCAAGAAGCTTTTTCCAGAGCTGAAGCAGCTTCTTGGATGAGAAGTGAAACGTCTTCAAAGAAAAACCAGAAAGTCTAGTTGCCTCTTGAAAAAGCACCATTGGGACAGGCATAAATGTTAAGTCCGAGAGGACCTTGAAAGCATGAAAGAACTCTGTCTGGGGAAGTGTTATCCCATTCTGAGAGAAAGATAATTTCTAACATGTGACACCCCCCCCCCCCCACAGTCAGTCGTTCGATAAGTTCATGGTTGCTATGAATCCCCATGCTACCTCTGAATCCACACCTAAAGAAGGCAAACTGAAGTCCCCAATGCCTTAAGTTCTGGAGACTTTATTGCCAAACTGAGCACAGTATCAAGCAGCTCAGGTAGAGTAGCCCCTTTGTAGCAGGAAGTTCTGACACAATAGTCGCAGTCCTAGTTGATCTCTAGAGCTCAACTTCATGAGCAAGATCTCATATCCGGTTTTTGCAAAGCAGTAGCCCTAGAAACCACTGGAGTCCCTTCAAATGACAATCGCAACACCACTGCTGTACCTCAGAGAGATGCCTGACAAACAAAACATTGATGGGCACATTTCCAAGAGGGGCAACCCATCTCTGCCCACTGTCCTGCAAGGTTCACATAATACAAGCAAGAACTAGAGCCATGGTGGCGCAGTGGTTAGAATGGGTATTGGTAAATTTACCTGAGAACGCACTTTCTATCTATGCTGCTAGAGAGCCCAAGATGGGTATGACTCCTCCTGATGACATCATCAAGCTGAGTCTATCTAGTATAAAAGTAGCAGCCTGTGGGAGAAACCCCCCAGCTTTGGCGAAGATACTTGACAGACTTTAGTAAGTGTCTCTGAAAGCCAAAACAGAATCGTGAACCATAGCATACCTCACCAATCTGGATGCAACAAGGGAGGGGCTGGGCTCTCTAGAAGCATAGATAAAAAGGGCGTTCTCAGGTAAATTTACCAACCATGTTCTCCACCATGCTGCTGCGAGAGCCCAGGATGGGACATACCAAGGCCTTCATGTCCTCGGGAGGGTCTTTGTCCGGTCTCACATTCGGAAGTAGGCACCACTTGCTGAAGAACCCGTCTGCCAAAAGCTGCGCTTGTGGAGACGTAGGAAACCAGGCAGTAGTGTCTGATGAACGGAGATGGGAATGTCCATATAGCCGCTCTGCAAATCGCCCAGGCAGCCAAAGTTGCAGCACTTCTAGTGGAGTGCTGTCAAGCCGTGTCCTACTGGCAGAGCTTTGGCTTTATAGGCCTGTGCAATGCAAGCCCTGATCCATCTGCTTAAGATGGCAGGAGAGGCCTTGTTCCCCCAGTGGGAAGGGGAAAAGGATACAAACATAGCCTCTGTTTTCCTAAATGTTGAAGTGCGTTTGATATAAATTCTAAGAGCCCTTCTAACATCTAAGGTGTGCCACTTGTGCTCTAAAGCGTGGTGTGGACAGGAACAAAAATCAGGAACTACTATATCTTGGGATCTATGGAATACAGAATTTATTTTGGGTACAAAGGTAGAGTCTAAATGAAGAACAACTCTATTGTCGTGAAAAGTGCAGAGGTCCTGCCGTATAGATAGAGCAGCCAACTCTGACACCCTTCTAACAGAAGTGATGGCTATTAAGAAAACCACCTTGAAGGTCAAGAATTGAAGGGACACCTTTCTGAGGGGTTCAAAGGTAGATTCTGTTAGAGCCTGGAGGACCTTGTGAAGGTCCCAGGATGGGAACCTGTGAACCACAGGAGGGCAGAGATTGGAAGCCCCTTTTAAGAATCTCTGAACTGAAGGATGATGGGGCAAGGGAGGAAAGGAATCCCAGGAGATGACTGAAGAAAGAGCCGCTACTTGACGGCGTAAAGTGTTAGGAGCCAGACCTTTGTCAAGGCCATCTTGAAGGAAACGGAGGACCTGTGGTACCTCTGCTACTGTAGGAAAGAGACCTTCCCTGTGACACCAATGACAAAAAACCCTCCAGGTGGCATTGTACATATGCGTCGTAGAAGATTTACGAGACACCTGCATAGTAAGGATGACCTGGTCTGGGAGATTGGCTTCGCTTAACAGTTGCCGCTCAAGTGCCACACCGTCAATTTGAGCCACTGGGGATCCGGGTGGAGCAGTGTCCCCTGATATAGTGAGATCATGTGGTCTGGAATCCTCCAGGGAGTGGCTACAGACAGGTTCACCAGATCTGCAAACCAGGGTCTCCTGGGCCAATGGGGGGCAAGAAAAATCAGCCCTGCCCATTCCTCCAACATCTTCCGAATGACTGCCGGAATGATGGGAAGAGAGAGAAAGGCGTAGAGGAGACCGGTGGGCCATCAGCTCCAAAGTGCATTGGTCCCCTCTGCTCCTTGGCAAGGAAACCTGGTGAAAAATCTGTTTACTTGTGCGTTTTGGGGAGAGGCGAAGAGGTCTACCTCCGGGGTCCCTAATCTGAGAGAAAGACCCTTGAAAATGGATTGGGGTAGGGACCATTCTGCATGGTCGACTAGACTCCTGCTTAGCCAATCGGCCTGGGAATTGTCGACTCCCAAAATGTGGTCTGCTATGATAGACAGCAGATGTCTCTCTGCCCACCTCCCCAACCTTTCGGCTTCCCTCATGAGGGCCCTGGACCTTGTGCCCCCCTGCCGGTTGACATGCACCTTTGCAGCCATGTTGTACTAGCACATGGGACCCCACTATCCTGTCCCTGAAATGTTTCAGGGCTAGATAAATGGCTCTGAGTTCTAGCCAGTTTATGGGCCCAGTCCTGTCTAACCAGGACCAGATCCCTTGAACCATGAGACCCTTCATGTGGGTTCCCCAACCCAGGAGACTTGCATCAGTGGTGATGATCAATCTGTCTGGTTTCTTGAACGGGAGACTCTTTGAAAGGGCTGGGGAAAGCCACCACTTGAAGGAACGGCGGACTTCTGGAGAGAGCAGGACCTTGACAGATGTGTGGCTGGTTCCTGCTCGTTGAAAGGTGAGCAGGAACCATTGTAGAGCCTGTGAGTGTAGCCGTGCCCACGGAACAATGCCTATGCATGAGATCATTTTGCCCAAAAGTTGGACAATAACGACAGGGAGACAGTGTGTTGACGTTGGACCTGTCGAATGATCTCGATAAGATTCTGCCCTCAGGCTGGAGACAGAAAAACTTGGCACAGAGTTGTGTCGATGATGACTCCCAGATGGAGCAATCTGGTTGTTGGGAAGAGATGGTTTTTCTTGGAGTTGATGGAAAAACCGAGGCAATGGAGAGTGGTTTGAAGATCTTGATGAGCAGAGTGGGTGCAGGACAACAGGATCAAGATGTCATCCAAGTAGCATTGGATCCTCATTGGAACAGACCAGAGCGAAGCCACCAATGCTGCCAGTAACTTTGTGAAGACTCTTGGGGCAGACGAGACCCCTAAAGGAAGGGCCCGATACTGGAAATGGGAATTCTGGTAACAGAAATGGAGAAACCGGCGATGATGAGGCCAGATGGGAATGTGGAGGTAAGCCTCCGTGAAATCAATGGAACAGAGGAGATCGCCCTCCCGAATGCTCTCCAGAATAGAATGCAGAGTCTGCATTTTGAAGCGCCTATATGGGATAAACTCATTCAGAAATTTTAGGTCGAGAATGGCTTGCCACCCCCACCCCCCCGAGGTCTTAGGGACCATGAAAAGCCGAGAATAAAGCCCACGTCCACATTGTAATTCAGGGACTGGTTGAATGGCCCTTGTATTGACCAGGTGACTAATGGCCGATTCCATAAGTGCCCTTTGTGAACTGTCTTGGGAAACAGGGCAGAGTAGAAATTTATCTGGGGGTGGTGATAGAAATTCTAATTGTAACTCCGACCTTACTATATTGAGTACCCAGGTGTCTGTCATTGACTCCTCCCATCTGGAAGCAAAGGAAGCCAAACGACCTCCAATGGGAGGGAAGAATGAGAGATTTAGAACGATGGAAGGAGCGACCCTCTACCCCACGAAAGGGCCGTTAACCTGCAGCTTGTTGTCTGCCGGTAGCCTCATGGCGTTGATCTTGACGCTGAGAATACGGTCTCTGAGATCTGGAGAAGCGAGAAGTGTTTTCAGGCCTGAATGAGGGAGGCCGGTATGGGGTAGGGCGGAAGTCTGCCCTCCTTCCTGTTGATGAAAGGACTTTCCTTTTGTCTTTTGTTTCAACAACAAACGGGTCAAGGGCATCTCCAAACAGCTTCTCACTGATACATGGGGTAGAAGCTAGTTTCCATTTCCATCGAGGCTCCGCTTGCCAATTTCATAGCCATAGCAGTCTCTTAGCTGCCACTGATGATGCCATAGCCCTGGAAGAGAACTTGGCGGCATTGAGGGTGGCGTCTGCCAAGAACTCTGCTGCTGCTATGATCTTATTGAGGTCTTGATGGGACCTACAGTCTGATGGAGGTATGTGGCCTTGAAATTGGCGTAGCCAGCAGATGGAAAACCTTGTAAAAAATGATGCAGCAATCGAGGCCCAGATGGCCCAAGCTGAGGCTTGATGGTTATGCTTCAGTGTTTGTTCGGAGCATTTGTCCTCTGCCTTTAGTACATCCTCAGGCTCAGTTGGAATGCTTGAGGAGGTGGCTAAGAGGAGCTGAGGTATCTTCCCTCTCCCTAGAAGTAGTTGGCTGAACAACTAGAGGATTGGCTGGTTGGGAAGCCTGTTGTAACTGACCCCTCATTTGTTCAAGTTTTGTTGAACTGCCTTTCTAAGGCTGCATGCCTTCGTTTATCTGCCTTTAATTCAGCCTGGGATGTTTTCTTAGGGCCCAAAGCTTTAGCCCTAATCTTGGTCACCACCTCCCTTTGAACAGACTGGGAGCATTGTCTACTTCTCTTTCTTTTGCCAGCTTGGGGGCCTTGAGAGATCAGGCCTAAAGGCTCTATGTGAACCTTGTCTTGATCCATAGTATGCATAAACAGACACAAAGGTGCTGGAAGCGATCCTCTCTATGTGTTGTCTATGCAGTAGCCTGAATAAGAGCTTATGAATGGTAGAAGCTGGCCTTTGAGGGATGATGCCACCTGAAATGGCCGCTCGCTACTTTCTTTATAAGAAGCAGCTTTCAAAATGGCCGCTCGCCATGTGCTGTTGAAGAAGAAGCCTCCAAATTGGCAGCTCGCAAGAGCTACAGGCTAAGCAGGGGTTAAATCACTCCTTAGGCTGTAAATAGCCCCGAACGGCAAAATCGGCAATAAAGTGAAAACTGCGGCTTTAACGATCAGCTGAGAGGTGCTGTTATCGCCCATGCGATCTTTACGATCGTGGTGGCCAAAATCGCTGAGGGAAGACTGTGGGGGAGGATCAAGGGTTGCTCCCTACTTACAGTCTCCTTAGATGAAGAAACATCAAATCCTTGGCATTGCAGGAGAGTGGAGCCTCGCTCTCCTGAAGGCACAGCTTACACCGGTTCCCAGGAGCTATGCCAATGATGAAGATAGCTTTCGCTTTTGCTGCTAACTAAACTGCTTTCAGAGACACCAGCTTATGGTCATCAAAAGAAGCTGAGTCAAAGCTGGGGGGTTTCTCCCACAGGCTGCTACTTTTATACCAGACAGACTCAGCTTGATGATGTCATCAGGAGAAGTCATACCCATCCTGGGCTCTCGCAGCAGCATGGAGGAGAAAGCAGTACTGCAGGCTACTTCTGCTGACTGCCAGCTGTTTGCAGTTCAGCAGTTTGATTCTGACTCAGCCTTCCATCCTTCCGAGGTTAGTAAAATGAGGACCCAGATTGTTGGGGGCAATAGGCTGATTCTGTATAAATCACTTAGAGAGGGAAGCAAAGCACTGTGAAGCAGTATATAAGTCTAAGTGCTATTGCTAGATTGTAGATGAGGGAAACTTTATTACAAGCCAAGCATGTATTCAGAACCAACAGCTGGAAACTAGGGCAGTTAGGTCTGATGGCCAGGCACTGGGGCAGACAGAACATGGCAACACCTAACTATACAACTCCAACTGGCCCTTCACCAAATACAGGAGACAGGCAACTTCGCATACTGGATTATCCAGAGGTTCGTTCCAAACAATTCTTAATCCACTGATTCCTGAAACTTTGAACAGACCTGAAAAACTTCCATCCAGTTATCAAATCTCTGCCACTCCCACAAATTTCCAGCAACCTACAGTATAATAAGCCCTTAACTCCTGTGAGCCTCTCCTAAAGATATTGGGACAGGTTCATAGGAGTTAAGGGTTTATTAACATCTTTTCCAGATCTCAGTATCACAGTCCAGCTTTTACAGAGAACACCACCTGGCTGGTTATTAATTCTGTGCAACATAAGCCCACTGATTAGCACATACCTCCTTAATTTTCATCAAATGTCCTCTCAGCTCTCACTTTTAATCAAACATAGCACTTGCAACAAAGGAGAGCTGATAAGCCACTCTAGCAGTCACCCTTCAGATCTGTTGAAATCTGCTGAAACTCATGGAATGAAGAGGGGGATTGAGGTAGAACCACCCTGTCCCCCGCCCCCATCCATCCCTCCATAACAATATTAAGTTAAACATACGTGGAGCTTGTCTGTGGTTGTTCAAATGCTTCTTTAGGAATTTTCAAACCTGGATTTTTCTTCTTGCCTGAGAAATTGAAAAAAAAAAAGCATTAATTTGTTTTATTAAGGTTTAGCCTCATCTTGCAAAGTCTGCCATAGACATCAATTACTTTTCCTGAGGAATACTTGAGAGTGCAAGGTGCAGCATATAAAAAGTCCTTTGCTGAAATTTATTTTCTGCCTCAATAAGTCCTAATATATTTAGGAAACTATCTGCGTATTCTCAGTACTGTATTAAGGATGGCAGAATGATCCACCATAACACATCATTTCTTATTAAGACTCAGTAAAAATCCAAGCCTTAAAATTATCTGGAGAGAATGAGACCGATAGATGATGCATGTGGAAAACCTGAAAAGCCAAATGGCAAGTCTTCAAAGAAAAGAGCTTTTGTGCAGACCCTTTTTAATAGCTTGGAATCCCTCACCCTGACCCTTCTTGACCCTAATGTACGGGTATTTTAACATCTAGGATGCCACAAAGGAACCAAATTACACATTTTATTTAAAATTGCATGAAGGGAATTTATTCCTAGCACAAAAATTGAAAGCTTTATTAGTCCAAGATTGGTTGGCTTGCACTGAAAGTTGAGGCTCTAATAGTATTCATGTTCATGCTTCCATAAGTCTATTTTACTCAAATAGCGCGAAAAGAAACTACTAGGTGATTCCCAATTACTTTAAATTTGAACATAGATAGTCAAAAAGATAAACAAGGCAATTTCAGCAAGCAAAGTATCAAAATCTCTTTTTACATCCTGCTATGATTCTAAAGGTAGGAAGAAGAACAATTTATTTGGTTTATCACTGAAAGATCCGTAGCCCATCAGTTTGGACACCTGTGCCTTCATCATTTTAGATATGGTGACAGGCTTCCTTCTGTGATAGTAAGAATAATATTAAAGGCACAACATGCAAATTCTGCTGAGTAACCCAACAGGCAATGGCAAGGCCAATATCTGATCCTATCAGTTAAATAACTTAGTTTCTTGGTGAAGTCTAAGAAGAGGCTCTTACTCTGCTGTTGCCCCTGCCCTATGGAACATCCTTGCCCCAAGATGTTGGCCCCCAATTCCCTTGGTCTTCCAGAAGAGCCCGAAGACCTGGCTCTAACAACTCACATGGGGATCATATCATTGGGAGTGGTTGGTACATTAAAAGCACTCACTCGGTATTTCCACTTGCTTTTTAACTTTTGTTTTCCCTTGTTCCTTCTCTTTCTTTTAAGTCTATTTTTTATTGTTATTTTACTGATTTTCTATTAAATACATTTCTTAGTGCTTAATAACATCATGTTGTCCGGGTATTTACTTAATAATGCAAATTACATTCTTAATCTCCATCCTGTTTTTCCAGCCATTGGTAAAATAAATTCCATGTTTGATAGCATTCTGCATCCTCTTTCTGTTTAATTTTCAATGTCGATCTATCTATTTCTGCACAATCTAATATCTTCTTAATTATTTCTTCATCTTGTGGTGATATTTTCATTTTTCCAATATTGGAAAAATATTTTCCTCGCTGCTGTTAAGACATGTAATATTAAATACATACTTTTCTTATCAAGTTTTTTCTGACATTATACCTAGTAAAAACAGTTCAGGTTTGAAATATGCATGTTTCCCTATCATCTTTTAAGTCTATTCTAATTGTATCTCTTTACATGGTTTTATGATCTTTACTTTTTTATACATTTTGAATGGATAACCTCATCATAATCATTATGATCTTTACCTATAAACCACCCACAGTCACGTAAATAGTGAGATGCACAGTGTCTAAATTGAATTAAATAAATACATTTTAAGAGGGACTCCTTGAAGTTTTCTTGTCAAGCCTTCCCTTTCCCAGGACAGAACTGTCTTTTTACTTTTCCCCTAATAGCTCTTGCATATCTTTGTCAAGCTTACATTCCTTTTCAGAACAAAAGGGTTAAAATGCAAAAATAGTTCTTGACTTACAACCACAAGTTTCTGTTCCTAAGCAAGACAAGTTATTAAGTGAATTTTGCTCTATATTACAACCTTTCTTGCCACAGTTGTTAAGTGAATCACTGCAGTTCTTAAGTTAGTAACACAGTTATTAAGTGAATCTGGCTTCTCCGTTGACTTTGCTTGTCAGAAGGTCACAAAAGTTGATCACATGAACCCAGGACACTGCAACTATCATAAATACATGCTAGTTGCCAAGCATCTGAATTTTGATCACTTTACTTTGGGCATGCTACAATGGTCCTTAGTGTGAAAACAATCATAAATCACATTTTTTCAGTGCCCTTGTAACTTTGAACAGTCATTAACTGAATGGTTGTAAGTCAAGGACTATCTGTAATAAAACAATGGATTACAGTACAAAATAATAACAAAAGTTATAAGAAAAGATCCAAGACCAAGAGAGAGCACCATGAGCAAAACATCCAAGCTGAGCCAGGGTGCGGGTTCTAATTTATACCACACTCCCTCCACAGGCTTTCTTAGTAAGCCACTTTTTAACTTCTGTTCTGAAAATACAAATTGGGTACTAGTCTGATCTTGGATAATAAGCTTTTCCTAAGTATAGGAAAATCTGTTTTCTATTACTGGTGCTCTGGGTAGCAGCTAGCAGAGTTCCATTAATTAGCAGTGAAGAGTTACACAGTACTAAATGGTTAAACATTAACTTGGGTGTATTAGACAAGTGGGTAACTATCTTAGAAGATCTGTAATCATGGTTTTACTGACTGTGGCTTTTAAGGGGAAATAATAGGAACTATTTGAGAAGTGCTATCTACGCAACTAGGTCACTCTCTTCTAACAGCTTTGGGAAACATACTTAAAAAGCCAACAATGATTGTCAGGGCTATTTTTTCTTAATATTCAGTGTACTATGTTGTTTCTAATATTATAGTATCTCAAACGGTTTAGAATACATAAAATGCACCAGAAAAAGAATGAACTGTGAAAAACATGCACAGGAAGGAGGAGAGGAAAATGAAAACAAAACAAAACTGATCAGGGTTTCACCCTGAGTGTGGCAATAAATCACTTTCAAGAAACACAAACACGTGCAGGAGCTTAGCTGTGGAAGATTCAAGGCCGTGGCTCAGCTTCCCATAGATAAGTCTGTTTGTTTCTTTTTTTAGGCAGATGGGGAGAAACTCTTCTAATGATGATCAGTCACTGAAGAATCTGAGAATCTAACCGTATTTATACATCAGTTCAAGGGTATAAACTCTACGTCTTATTCATAAGTGAAAGTCCACTTATTTCTCAGCTCTAGAGGTTAAGAGCACCTGCAGTGTCTTAACAACAATGCCTTTTTTTGCACTTTAGCCGGCTTCAACCTCCCTGGGTTCCATGTTACAGGTATTCCTTGAACTTACCACAATTGAGTCCAAAATGTCCATTGATAAGCAAGACAGTTGTTAAGTGAACTTTGCTCTATTTTGTGACCTTTTTTGCCACTTGTTCTTAAGAGAATGACTGCAGTTGTTACTTTAGTAGCATGGTTGTTAAGTGAATCTGGCTTCCCCACTGACTTTGCTTGTCAGAAGGTCACAAAAGATGACCCCAGGACACTGCAACTGCCATAAATACATGCCAGTTCTCAAGTGTCCAGATTTTGATCACCTGACTGTGGGGATGCTGCCAACGGTTGTGTGAAAAAGAGATATAAGTCCCCTTTTTCAGTGCCACCGTAACTCGAAGAGTCACTAAATGAATGATTATAAGCCAAGGACTAACTGTACAGTATTTAGTGCATAAATACTGTGCATTTATATCATAAGGAAAACCCTGAACCTGACTCAGTGGATTAATAGGCCTTCAGGGGATTTATTTCAACACATTATCAATCAATTGCTACATTTTTCATGAGCTTTTTAGACTAACTGCAAACACATTACAGTACCTAAGCATGAGGTTACCCATGTGTGGGTAAAGACTATCCCTGATGTGGACAAAACATGGTTAGTAATTTCCAAATAAAGCCAGTAATAAGCATTTCTGGTCACAAAAATAGAGCCTCAATATCCTGAAACCACTGGGACGTGGTGGCTCAGTGGCTAACATACTGAGCTTGTAGATCAGAAATGTCGACCTTCGGCAGTGCGAACCCCTAGTAACGGAGTGAGCTCCCATTACTTGTCCCAGCTTCTGCCAGCCTAGAAGTTCGAAAGTATGTAAAAATGCAAGTAGAAAAATAGGAACCACTTTGGTGGGAAGGTAACAGTGTTCTGTGCGCCTTCGGTGTTTAGACATGCTGTCCACATGACCACAGAGACATCTTCCGACAGCGCTGGCTCTTTGGCTTTGTAACAGAGATGAGCACTGCCCCCTGGAGCCAGAAACGTATGTATGAGGGAAACCTTTATCTATCATGAAACCATGTACATACTGGGAACATAGAAATATCACATTCTCAATATTCCAAATTGATAAAAGCTCTCCATTTTGTAAAGATTCCAACTGGTTTTTTTAAAAACCTTCTTCTACTCATCACTGTATTCAAACTTCGATTCAGAACATGTAAACTGCTACTTCAAATGTCAGCAAAAACTAGAGCTGGGTGTACGCAGTGAATTAATGACACAACTCCAAAATTCTCCATTGAGCTGCTCCGAGCATCCGTAAATTGGGAAGTGCTTAGTCTCGCGCACGATGGGCTGAGCTTAATTAACAGAACGCTGTGGCTCCTCCCCGTCTGCTGCCCAGCGTCCCCAGTTTTTGTTCAGCCTTGAAGACGTTAGGCAGCTTCCCTTGCTCCGAGCAGGACAACTGAGGTTATATTTATTACCTTTTGGAGTGGGTTGCTAAATTTACTTATAATTGTCTCAACTGACTGCAATCCATCAGGAGCAGTCACGGCGATCGCAGAGCGCTCGGACGCTCCATTGCGATTGCACTGATAATGCGACTTATTTCGCCCCCAAATAATTCTTACTTCAGTCCCTTTGCTTGCCATTCCACCAGGGACTGGACTGTTGTGCTCAGATTCCTCCCCGACCGCAGGGGCGAGAGCGCTGAAGTGTTTCTTTCCCCTGGAATGATTGCAGTAACGGGTCTCTGCTGCAGTTTCTTTTTGGCGCCAATTGGCTCTGCACCATTAAGACTCCAGGGACAGTCCGCCATTGTTGTGCGCGCATTCCCCAGATACAGGCCTCAACAAGTATCATTGTGAGGCTTCTCCACCAAACTTCAAACTGCTGATAGGCTTTTCTCTTATTGCTAGATAAGGGAAGAAGCTGTTATCTGATACTTATCTATTCTTTCAACTCCGGTTGACAGATTTGTTTATTGAGCCCAATCAACTTATACATTATACCAATATAAACTGATTTACCAAGGCCTGAGGCTTGTGGGACATCTGCTGGGCTATTACTGATATCTAAAATCCTACAGGTGGAGTTTTCTATTCTGACTTGTATATACCTCTTGTAAATAAATTTACAGTTTACTGTGCATTTAATCTCAGAAGTTTTTTTTTTTTTTTTAAGTTAAAAGGGGAGACGTTTTATTCAGGTTTCCTGTCACCGTGCGGCTGCAGGAACCTATCTGTGCCATTTGCAATACGACTTCGCTTATAAAATTGCTATCTCTCTCTATATATATAAAATTATAGACTTTCACACCCCAGTTCTCCTACCTTTTTGTTGCAATGGCAAGCAAAGGGAGGGGCAAACCTAGGACCACAGACAGGTCCCACAAGCCCAGCGGATCTTCAAAGACCGCAGATAAAGACACCTCTAGGCGCCAGAAAGCATTAGAAAGAGAGATTGCGAAACAATCTAGGGAAAGAGTGAGAGTCTCTCTACCTTGCAATCTATCCCCTCAAACTCAAGTTCAGGATACTTACATACCTTTAGATTTGTCTTTTCCACCCAGTACTTCAAACCATCCGAGGAATGTTCCACAAGCTACATTTACACCTACAGCAGCCAGCTTAAGGCAACAAGAGGTTCTCCCAGAAGAAATCCCTCAAACATTGAGGTCATGGATGGAGTTGGCGATTACCGGGGTATAGCGGCTGGACTTCAACAATCCAACAGGACCACACAAGTACCATTGTCAGACTATGAAAATCAATCAGTTCGATCCTTAGGTAGATCGGACCTTCAGTACCCTGAGATACTTCCTCCAAGAGAGCCCTCCTTAGTGTCTCATGCACATCATGTTCCGGAGGGAGGTGATGATGAAATCAATTTGGATCCTTTAGATTCAGTTTCCATCCAAGATAGTGACCTTTCACTGGAGCACGAGTCCCCAGGAAGTGGTATGTCAGATGATGAAGAGGTCCGGCCTGACCAGCCTTCTTTTACGGGCCTTTTTCATCCCCATCTGTTCAAATCCCTTCTTTACAAGGCTAGAGCAACAGCTCGACTTGACAAACCTTCTCCTGCTCAACAAAAAAGATCCTCAGGAACAGGAGGATGACCTTATTTTTTCTCAACCGGCCAATGAAGTTGAGGTTATTCCGGTTCCCAAAATGTTTTCGGACCTACTCCAAAAACAATGGTCCTCTGCCTCAACACACACCCTGCCCACAAATTTTGACAAAAAGTTCTTCAATTTAGATCCAGAATTTTCGGACCATCTCAATACCCCACTGGTTGATGATCCCATCATTTCTTTGGCTTCCCCACTATCTGTCCCCACCGAATCAGAAGATGCCCTTAGAGCTGAGGACAAAAAAATTGAAATCACGCTTAGGAAGGGTCATCTCTCAGATGCTTGGGCGATAAGGGCGGCTACTGCCGCATCCTTTTTCACCAGAACTTCCCTCACATGGCTTCGCCACCTGAAGGACACTATTCTGAGTGCAAATCTCAGAGTTCATCAAAACATTGCCAAGTTAATGGCGGCAGCAGAGTTCTCCGCTGATGCCACCTTCAATTCAGTGAAATTTTCGGCTCGAGCCATGGCCTCTCAGACGGTGGCCCGTCGGCTACTATGGCTAAAGAATTGGCAAGCAGATTCCAAAAACAAGTGGAAGCTGGCATCTTCCCCAATTTCAAGCAAAAAGCTGTTTGGCGCTGCTTTGGATCTTCTGTTGATTGAAACAAGGAATAAAAAGAAAATTCTCCCCTCTCTCCTCCGTCGTTCAGACCCTAGACCCTATCAGCCCTTTCGGAGGAGTTCCTTTCGTCCCTATTACAAGGGGTCATTCTTCAATAGGTTCCAGAGAGCACCTGACCTTAGGGAGGTCCGACAACTAGAGAGTCCCGACTTCGGGGATAGATCTCGTTGCAGAGGACAGGGGAAGAGATCCTTCGGGGGTTTGGGAGGAAAAGGGTTCAGGCGTCCAAGATAGCTGCAGTTAATCACTTCCCATTGGAGGTCGATTGAAAAGGTTTGTAGATAGTTGGGATTCCATTACATCGGATTCTTGGGTCCTTGATATAGTTAGATTTGGCCTGGCGCTAGAATTATCCTCCACTCCCCCAAAATTTTTTTATGCAATGCCCTATCTCCAAGGATCCTATTAAAAGGAACCTTATGGAGGCAGCGATTGCTCATCTTCTTGAAATCAAAGCCATTCAACCTGTTGCTAGAGAACAGCAAGGCCAGGGATTTTACTCCCTTCTTTTTGTCGTCCCCAAGAGTTTGGGGGGATGGAGGGC
This sequence comes from Bungarus multicinctus, assembly GCA_023653725.1. Taxonomy (NCBI): domain Eukaryota; kingdom Metazoa; phylum Chordata; class Lepidosauria; order Squamata; family Elapidae; genus Bungarus; species Bungarus multicinctus. The sequence continues at coordinate 129,413,697 of CM042834.1, forward strand.
AATATTGGACCTAAAACGATTGAACCGCTCCCTGGTTTATCATAAATTTAAGATGAGCACGTTGCAGTCCACTCTTCTTGGGGTAAGGGAAGGAGACTTTTTATCTTCCATAGACCTAACGGAAGCATACTTACACATTCCAATTCAGCCTTCTCACTTTAAATTTCTCAGGTTTTGTTACAATAACAGACATTTTGAATACGTAGCCTTACCTTTTCGATTATCATCTGCTCCAAGGGCCTTCACAAAGGCTCATTTACAGAGTCTCTCCGTCAGGCTACATTGCTATCTGGATGAAGTTTTACTATTATCTTCCTCCATTGAACAGGTGGAATTGGATTTGCAACTAACCTTACAGGTTCTTCAACAACGAGGTTTTTTCAGTCAATTGGGCAAAGAGCCATTTGGTTCCTTCTACTCGATTATCTCACTTAGGCACGATAATAGATACAGTTAAGGGGCGAGTATTCCTTTCTCCTGAGAGACTGGAAATCATCAGGTCCTTAGCTCAAAGTGTCAGAACACTGAACCGAATTCCCCTTGCGGATTTGTCCAAACTGTTAGGGAAAATGATTTCCTCTATCTCTATTATTCTTTGGGCTCGATTTCATGCCAGATCGCTTCAATGGTTTTTACTTCCTTACCAAAGATCAGGTTGCAGCAATTCCAGAGTCAAGGTGTTGGTCCCAACAAGAGTCCGTCTCTCTCTTTATTGGTGGACCGTTCCGACAATTCAACAAAGGTTTTCTTCTGAAAGAACCTCACAGGCTGACCATTACTACAGATGCCAGCCTGTCAGGTTGCGGAGCGCACTTCCAGACCATTTTTAATCAAGGACTCTGGTCAGTAACCGAACAATTACACAACATCAATTGGCTGGAGCTAAGGGCAGTTCACAACCTTCTCCCTCACGTGTGCGTGGGTCATATTCTCATTCTTACGGACAATGTCACAACCAATGCTCACATCAACAGACAAGGGGGTACACGTTCGAGACAGCTCATGTCAGAATCAGAGAGGCTGTTCCGCAGGGCGGAAAGGAATTTGAGTTACATTGTAGCAGAACACACTTCTGGGGCGGCAAACTCGACAGCAGACTGGCTGAGCAGGGCCACGGTCGATCAGTCAGAGTGGCGCCTGCTTCCAAATCTATTCCAGGAGATCGTTCGGAGATTCGGTCTTCCACTTGTAGATTTGTTCGCCTGTCCCCAAAATGCGCAACTCACCAGGTTCATTCCGAGGTATCCAACTCCGGGGGGCGGAGAACTTCGGCGCCCTCCGTTGTCGGTGGCCCCAGGGTCTTCTCTACGCTTTTCCACCTATTCCTCTGATACCCAAGGTAATCCGCAAGTTGTTGGAAGAGAGATCGGAATTGCTCTTGCTGGCTCCACACTGGCCCAGGAGGACGTGGTTTGCGGACCTCAAGAAACTGTCCGTAGCCGAACCTTGGAGAATCCCACCTCAGAAGGTTCACCTTACACAGGGACCGATCCAGCACCCCGAACTTCCATGGCTACAACTAACCGCCTGGAGGTTGACCAGAAACATCTGACTCAAGAGAAGTTTTCTGACCGGGTGATTGCTACCATTCAGGCAGCCAGACGGCCGTCCACGAACCGCATATACAATGCTACGTGGACCATTTTCCATAAATGGTACACCAAATTTAAGGTAGATCCGTGCTCGGCGTCACCAGCACAGGTTTTGGAATTTCTGCAGGACGGCCTAGATAGGGGGTTTTCCTCCAACACTTTGAGGAGGCAAGTGGCAGCTATTGCCTCGGTGGTGAAATGGGCAGGTTTTTCATCTATTTCTCATCATCCAAGGCTAAAGAGTTTCCTGAAGGCGCCATGAATCTACGCCCTCCCACGATCCACCGCTATCCCACCTGGGATCTCAATAAGGTACTCTTAGCTCTCACTGGGAGCCCATTTGAGCCGCGGAGAACTACAAGCCTCCACTATCTCACTTACAAGGTGGTATTCCTTGTAGCACTCACATCTGCCAGATGCATTTCGGAAATAGCAGCTTTATCGGTCCGAAAGGACCTCTGTATTTTCCATGCGGACAGAGTGGTGCTTCGGCCTGATCCAACATTCACTCCTAAAGTAAATTCAGCCTTTCATAGAGCACAGGAACTAATTCTCCCGAATTTCTGTCCCAACCCTCGGGGCCTGGAGCACCAATGGCACCGACTGGATGTCCGCAGGGCCATCCGCTTATGCATTCACTGGCCGGCTTCTTTCAGAATGACAGAGGCCTTATTTGTGTCCTTTCAACCCACCACTCAAGGACAAAAGGTATCACCATCGACTATTGGCAGATGGTTGAAGGCCACGATCGCCAAGGCGTATGAATCTAGTTCATTACAAGTGCCAAGAGGTATCACCGCACATTCCACAAGGAGTGCGGCAACTTCAGCAGCTTGGGCCATTCAGGCTCCTATCACTGAAAGCTGTGGAGCGGTTACATGGGCTTCTCCATTGCCTTTTATTAGCATTACAAAATTGATACATTTGCCTCAGCTGAGGCCTCCTTTGGCAGGAGGGTGTTGCAACAAGTCCATTCTGACAGGGAGTGAGTTCCAGATCAGACGGACTCCCTCCCCTAGGACAGCCAAGCTTTGGTATGTCCCAATCTACGGATGCTCAGAGCAGCTCAATGGAGAAAGGGCGTTGGTACTTACCTGATACGCCCGTTCTCAGTAAGCTGCGACGAACATCCAGCCCCACCCAATGTCCGTCTTTTTGTTCCTGCTCCGACCAATGATGTGGTTGTTATTGATATCTAATTTCAATTAGTTTGACCTTAGTATGGGCGGGGATACATCTCCTCGTCTTCGTCAAAAACTGGGGACGCTGGGCAGCAGACAGGAAGGAGCCACAGTGTCCTGTTAATTAAGCTCAGCCTATTGTGCGCGAGACTAAGCACTTCCCAATCTACGGATGCTCGTCGCAGCTCACTGAGAACGGGCGTATCAGGTAAGTACCAATGCCCTTTCTCAATGGCCACCCCTTCTGATTTTATAAAAATGTAGCACTAAAAGAAAACAATACTAGGGTATCACACAATGTAACTGCTAACTCCAGAGTTATACTTTCCCATTGTGACAGCATGCTCATTTGGAGAAAGATAACCCAGAATTTTTCCAATTTTCAAAGACCCTTTAAAATTTAAAGCCCCAACTAACATAGGCTAACATATAAAATAGGATACACCCTTTAATTTCAGATTAAGAGATAAGCAGCCTTAATATTGGTAAAGTGACCACCGTCTCACTGGGATATCACATACTGATGAAGTTTGGCCTCACATCATTATCCAACTACAAAGAAATATTACCTAGTATGGAATCTGCTGGATTCTTAAATGGGAGATTTTCTACAAGTTGACCTTATTTATATCCAGGGGTGAGATTCTACCGGTTCAGACTGGTTCAGGTGAACCAGTAGTTCCAGTGAGCATTTGGCCCCACCCACCCGCCCCTGATCTTTCTTGTGCTTTATTTTCTGGTGTTTTTTTTTTTAGCACATCTGATTCAAGCAGCAGAGCGATTTGCTGCGCATCAGCTGTTTTACTCACTGAGAATGCAGCAGAAGGTAAGTAATCGAGTTGAAAATGGGCTTTTTAAAATGTAGAGCACACACACAAAGCGCGCACTCACCAAACCGGTTGTTACATCAGTTGAACTGCACCACTGTTTATATCCTATATGATTCTCTTACTATAGGCTATATTAAGTCTATTATCGCTTTACAATATAAGTAGTCTACATCAGTGGCCCTCAACCTTTTGGACACCAGTGGCCGGTTCCCTGGAGAAAGGTTTTTCCACAGACTGGAGGGGGTGTGGTTTTCCATGTTTCCTACATCCCGCAGATGCAGCTTCACTTGTTTGCACAGCCTAGTTGCTGGCATGCTGCAGATAAAGAGTCCACGGATCGAGGATTGGGGAACCCCAGTCTACATGACTTTGGTATCCTTCTCTGGTAGATAAGAAAGGATTGCTATCTAAATAAGCTGCTTTCCAATGTCTGTAATAGGATGCTAGTCTGATCCAGTGAGCCTCTTAGACCTGCATTAGCTAAATCTGCAAGACGTATTGCATTCTTATAGTTCTCATTCCAAACATTTACACCCTTAGACTAAACAAGAGCCACTGAGGAAAGGTGCTTTCTGGCCAAATTTTCAGATCCCCACTCACATAAAATAAACTGAGAAACAAAACAGCTATTTGTCTTTCAGAGGAATCTGGCACAGGATGACTGGAGATTTGGGCCTCACAAATATATTTTCCCTCTCAGATCTCTAAAGACCCAAATGGAGTTTCAATTCTTTTGAAATAAAACAAATAGCAGCCTAGTCAATATCATTTATAGTACTTCTGGCATATCATCTTCTGACACCTGAAATGAATGACATATGCAGCGTTTTAGGTAATCCAATCTTCTCATGCTACTGAATTACATTATTTTCATGTACTGAGTTACTTCTTCAAGTTAGCTCAGTCATGTTAGCTCAGGAATTCTGGGAATTGAAGTCCACAAGTCCCAAACTTGCCAAGTTTGAAAACCCTTGGTCTTATAGTCTACTTGGTGCTAAAAACAGATGATGCTGGATGTTGTTTTGCAGTATAATAGCTTTCCGTTATCTATGATTGACAGTCAAGGGCATCAGGGATCCTGGAAACTGAAAAGGAGAAAGCCTACAGCTGTGACAGATGTTGGTGAGCTACATTGGGATCCCGTAAAGATAATGGAACCCAGTTGGCTCTAAACTGAAGCACCTCATTTGTGACCGACATGGTTTAAATGCAGCTACTCCTTTAGCTCTCAGTCTTGCACACTACATAATACATTTGCAGGAGAGGAGAGCAAAGACAGCTAAACTTCACAGGAGACTTAAAACATAAGAACAGACCAGTTACACCAGGTTGAGGTCCATTTTATTCAGTATTTTGTGTTGTATCTCACCTTCTTCAGTTTATGAGGCTTGTGCAAGCAGAGTTCTCTCTCCTAGTTGTTCCCATGCAAATGATGCCGTTACCACCAACTTGAAGGAGTCTTCCACACTAATAGCTCTGGATTTACATAATTCCCTTTTAAAAGGCTATATTTTAAAAGTTAGGGGCATCACCATCTCTCAAGGTAATGAATGCCAGATTAATTATGCTTCCTTAAACAGCCTCTCATTTTAATGGTTTGAGAAAGCAACAATGTTTTTTCTCAGTCTACTTTTTCCTCTTCCTCCTCTTCATTTTATCTATGCACCTAATGCTCTGTTCACAGACCAATTCAGCTATTCAGGTATCTTCTGCTCGAGCAGGGGTTGGATTAGATGACCTCCAAGGTCCCTTCCAACTTCATTATTCTGTTATCCAGAGAGCTGGCCTCAAAGATTTTCCCCATTCACTCAGGCTGACAGGCACAATCCCTGCTGACAAGCAAATAATCACACTCAGCTGGGCACCTAAGACATTGAATATATTAGTGAAGCATTCTTCTACATTATTTTCAATTTTTAAATATTTTTTTATTTTATTTTCAAAGTTAAAATATAAAATCCAAAAAAGAAAAAAAGAAAAACAAAACAATACAAAAAAAGGAAAAATGTACATAAAGTCAAAGTAACGAAGATACATATAGATTGCCCTCCCTAGTTGAATTCTGATAAATATATTTCAACAATAGTTTCCCCCATTATAAAACAGGCCCATAATTTAAACAAAGCAGTCAACAGGTAACTCCAACAACAAGCCTAATTTCAAAGCCCTCTGTTAATTGTTTATTATTGTATGTAACTTGCAGAAAATCCTCGAACAGATTGCAAACTACCATAAGCCCACTGCAATCAGTATTTCTGATCCATCGAGGATCAAATATCCTTGATTGATTTTTATTTTCATTTTTAGAAGACATTACATTTACATTATAATCTCCCTTCCTGCTAGCACTACTACACTGCCTGTCCCTGCTTTAAAACTGTTCCTACTGTATATTCCAGATAAAGGAATGAGGTAGGGACAAAAACAGAGTTGTTTTTTTTTAAAAAAACGAGTATTTACTGTTCAAATTATAGCTTAAATCATGGCACCAGTAAGCCCATAGGAATAATGCGGAATTTTCCCCTTTGCTGTAAATCTACAATTTATTTGAGAACACAACTAGTTTATTAGAGGAAGAGGTTTGTACGTTTTCAAAATAAAAGTATAGTAGCATGATGAACAAGTTGCCTTTTGACAATGAAAGTGGATTTCAACAACTAATGTCATCAACAAGTTCAGGTGCACATTTTTCCCCGCTGCCCAACTTGGCTAGTTCTTATTGGATGTTTATGAGAGATTTCCCTGATCTCTGGTCTACCTATCTCTGGTCTGAGGTTGACTCAGCCTTCCATCCTTCCGAGATGGGTAAAATGAGGACCCAGATTGTTGGAGGCAATATGCTGACTCTGTAAACCGCTTAGAGGGCTGTAAAGCACTATGAAGCAGTATATAAATCTTATTGCTATTAACATGGAAAGACTGTTATAGAGGCAGAGACTGACAAAAAATTGAAGGATTCATGGAATGATATAGAAAAACGACTAAGCTAGCACAATGTTTTATGATTAAGGCGAAGCTGAAATGCATGGTGACCCTTGAAATTATTGTATAAGCATCTAGCTCTTCACTTGATCCCACATGCATTCCAAGAGGTTATAAAAATCAACAGATTGCCATAAGCTTTTAGAAGTATAAGACCAAATGAATTCTTATAAAGCTAACTCCTAGGGCACAAGAACAGTTAAATTGATCTCAGGTGAATTATAGCATTTCAAACCACAAAACAAATAATAACCTTTCTCATGCTACTAGGTTCAAAGAAATCATATGGGGAGGGTGCCAGGGAGGGGGGTGTTACTTAAGAGAGGGTAGTGGCTTTGGTCTGCAGGACCTACATTTGTCTAAGGAAAAAAAGCAAAAGGGAAGAGTTTACAACATTAAAGAGACATTGCTGCTTCACTGTGTTACTAAGGGGTGTTACTGCCTGTAATCTCCAGGATCACTTTTTCTGATCCCAGATGTTTACATAGTACGCTGCTAGAATCAGTTCTCTGTTTTCAGTACAAATCTCCTCCTTCTGAACTCTGCAACCCACACTGGCTTGCATTACAGCTCCTAGCAACTTCCAGAACATAGCACTGCTACCGTTGTTCTGAAGGACATTGATTAGTTACACGATTCATTCATACTCTTCGTTATCGCAGTCTGCTGTTGCTACCAAGAATCATCCATGTAATTTTTATAGTCAGGTTTTAAAGGGATGTCTTTGAACAGTCTAGATGATTCTTGATGAATATATTTTTATTTTTCTTATATACACTGAGAGCATATGCAACAAAGACAAATTCTTTGTGTGTCCAATCACACTTGGCCAATAAAGAATTCTATTCTATTCTGTTTTGTTCTGTTCTATGTTTGACCCTCAAGAATGTCTCTCTTGGCCAACAGATGGCTCTTCCATCCAACCATGCCATAATATAAAACATAGAAACCGACAAGCAAAACAGTGCCATGAAAAATTAGCTTGTCAGGGAGATTAGTTCAAATCAGAAGTATTCAAACATGCAATTCTCTAAATGTGGCGTATGCAACTACAGCCAAAAAGGAATGCCACACCCGGTTCTGGAAGACGTGTAGTCTGGATGTTTAAAAGAAATGTTACAATAACGACTCATACTTCTTAGAGAGCAGAGGGGAAAAATCAGCAATCTAATTTCAATTTTCTCTTTCACTTCAGTCCAGACAATGAAGTCAGACTTTACAATTTTCTGCTTAGTAAACAACACTAAAGTCTAAATCACAGTTTTAGACAAATTACAGGTATGCATTCCCCATGGGCATGTGAAGTTCCTTGCCCTAATGAAGCAAGACCAAGACTGTACATAACCTTTCCTGGTTTTAAGCAAAAATCCTATCGGGACATGGTTGCAAAATTTCTTCTGAAAGACATCAGATTGGGGGGGGAGGGAGGAGACTAACAGAGTTGGGAGGGACTTTGAAGGTTCTAGTTCAACCCCCTGCTCAAACAGGGGGCCCTATACCAACACAGACAAATGGTTATCCAGCCTCTTCTTGAAAGCCTCCAGTGATGGAGCACTCACAACTTCTGAAGGCCAGCCATTCCACTGGTTGATAGTTCTGTCAAATACCATATCAAGAAGCAATCTAATAAAATTTATTTCTGCCTCCGAAGACAACAGAGTCTAGTTTATTAAATCAAAATATTGCCTACAAAGCTGTTGCTGTATTAGTCATTGAAAACAAAAGTAGTAACATATTGGAGGATAAGCGCTTGGAAGGCAAGCAACACTAAAATGACAGGCATGTGTTAAGACTTGAAATAGTATGGATTCAATAAGGAAAATGCAAGGTTTTTATATACAGTTCAGACTGTAGGTTTGTGTTTTATCATTACATTCTGTTTTGTGTAGAGCTGCAAAAATCCTGATAACAACCAGATGGCAGCAAGTGATTAGATTTTTCTGTATCTTTCTGCTTCTTTACTTTGATCATCTACAATTTCTGCGGTTTAAATCTAATAACAATTTTGCACTCTAGAAATGGCGGTTACTTTGTATCTAAAAATATGAACACACATGGAAAATCTATATATATTAAGTGTGCAAGAGAGCAAAGAGTGATATAGTAAAAGAGAATATTGTATGGGAAAATGAAGTTAAATGCTCTAATTAAACTTATCCTCTGAAACAGAAGAGGGCAACTATGGTCCCTTTACGACCTGTGGACTTCATCTTCCAGAATTCCTGACCCTGCTGGGAGGTTGAAATCCACAGTTCATAAAAAGGCTATAGTTGCCCACGTCTGCTCTAAATACAGAGAACTGAATTTCCCTGTCTTTTCAAGCATGAATTCCCCTTGTGGCAAACTATGCAAAAGTAGATCATAACAACATATAAATGTAGTAAGACGCAATTTTTAAAAATACCATAATTTTAGTAGCCATCACAAATTTCCATCCATTGCTTTGATAATAATCTGATTCGCAATGGAGAACTATCTGTTTTCTTAAATTATCCATATTAACCTTAAATCTCCTGCGTTCTTCTTACTGTGTGCTGTGAAAAACACCACTGAGGTAAAATCCACTGTTTGATATTAAACGTGCTTGAAAATGCCACAGTAGAAACATAAGACTTATGTGTGAAATCACCTAATTTACCTTGCTAAATAATTCTTAACCAAGTAAAAATAAAACTCACAATCATGTTCTTTGGGACTGAAAGTTATCTTCATGGACTGCTCCAGGTATTATGAGACATGGGGAGATACCCCTCTCTTCTTTGGAGAAATTTATACCATAAGGTGATGGCCTTAGGTTCTTGGACAGAAATGGTTAACTTTAAACAGAAAAAAAGCCATAGTCCAGCAAAAAGCAGACCACTTGAGTTCCAGATTAAATCCCTGATGTGTGTGTATACAGTATGTGGGCAGGAGAGCAGCAGGGGAGCAGCTCCCTCAAAGTCTGGAACCTGGCATCTAGCCAATGCAGATCATATTCAGCTAGTATAGGGGTCTACAAACTTGACAGCTTTAAGACTTATGGACTTCAACTCCCAGAATTCCTCCTCCAGTCATGTTAACTCAGGAATTCTGGGATTTGAAGTCCACAAGTCTTAAACTTGCTAAGTTTGAAGACCCTTGAGCTAGTAGAACCAATGGGGCACGGTGGCTTTCTGTTCTACAATATACAGACCAGGGATCTGACACAGGTTGCATTGTTGGGGGCAAACAATAGTATCACCTAGCAAGGGAAATCAGCAATCTATGGCATTCAACTGGAATCCATCCCAATTCTACTACCCCATTTATCACATTTTGCTATGTGAGGCAGAGGAGGAGGAGAAGTCAGATTCAAGTTTCTATCTTTCTTCACAACTGTCAGTCTGCTAAGACCCGCAGGACTTAAGTGTAGTCTGAAAGGTTAACTTTGGCCATTCTTGAAGTAAATAGCTTGTTTCTGTAATTCAAGGGTCTTTAAACTTGGCATGTTTAAGACTTGTGGACTTCAACTTCCAGAATTCCTGAGCTAACATGACTGGAGGAAGAATTCTGGGAGTTGAAGTCCACAAGTCTTAAAGCTGTCAAGTTTGAAGACCCCTGCTATAATTCATTTGCAACTAGCAGTGCTATCATTGAGGAATTTGGTCTTCTTTCCACCCGATTGCCCATTCATCAGCTCTAAGAGAAAGAATAGTTTCTATCCTCTGCTATAATTTTAATCAATGTTCTGATTTGCTGAAAGTCCAATGACAAAACTGTTCTAATGCCAAAGAATGTGTATGTCAAGAAACAGGTCAATGGATGTTTCCCCTAACCCATCCCCTTCACCTGAGCACCGGTTGCAAGTCACAATTGCTATTTCCTGACATTCAACTAATCTCACCCCAGCATATGTTGTAGTACAGCCTCCAGTGTCTTTTAAAAATCCACAAGTATAAACCAGCTATACAAAAACTCCACTCCTTCAATGTAAGCCAGGAAATCCTGCAGAGGTGACTTGTTCCATTAATCATTCAGTCCCAGAAGGGAATGGCTATCACTGAATAATGTAATTACTACTGCATATTTTTCTCCCACTCCAACAGATGTCATATTGTGGTAATTCCAATCAAGAATTCCATTTCCTGATTCAAATAAGCTACTTTTCGGGTAGCTGCACATTCTTACCAGCCCAGATTCAGTCATCTGATGCTCCACATACCTGAATGTGATCTTTTAAGCTAACCTGAAAAACATAAAATGTAGCCTTTCTTTTCCCTCGAAGAGAGAAAAAATATACAAGGATGTGTAAATGTTGAAGTGCTTAACTGTTAAGGTATGCTTGTTACTTTGCCTACCGCCCCTGAGTCATTTATTTCACCTTACTTGAATTCCTCCCCTTTTTCTTAAGATGTTAAAAAGAAAGTTTTTAATATTGACTCAGGTCAGTGAGTATTGGTCCAATAAAGTAAGCCCACAATGACAACAGCCAGGCACCCCCAGATATTTCCAAAGACCCACAACCCAAAGTTGTCAGTGGTAGATGAAAAATCAGCTGATCTTGAGCTTTCTTTGTACTTTCAAAGATGGTAGATATCTAAACTTGGCAATTGACAGCTTTAGGGAAAAAAAGAAACGTAAGCCGATTCAAAGTAAAAGAAAACACTATGTTTTGTATAGTGTAAAAAGACAAGCATGATAGCGTTCTATATACATAGGTGTTTAAGTAGAAACTTTGTCACCATCAAATTAGTTGAAGTTAGACTTTTTAAAATTAATGTCAATATAGGAAGGAGAGACACATATTTTATTGCCGCTGAATATGAATATTCAAGTTCCCCATCAAAGTGTTATGGCTCTTCTCTAGAAAACAGCCATGGAGTCTGAAGTGTAGGATGAGAGGCTCATTTGAAATTTTGAGAGCACATGGTGGATGTATTCCCAAAAAGATCCGTCATGGTACACAACTAGACATAAAATGTGTATTAATCAGAAGGTAAACTAGCCTCCAAGATGTTTCAGCCCCTCATTGAATCCTCTGTGGGAATAAGAAGCATTATTGCAAAATAAATGAGATACTACATGTTGCGCTCTTGCTTTGCTTTACAGAACATTATGTTCTAATTTCTTTTTATTAAAACAATGTTTTTAAAATGTCAAATGGGTCAGAGGGGCTAGCAGGCACAAAGAGAGGCACTTGGGAACACATTTGCCCACTGACTCAATGATTCCTGCATTTAGTGGGCACTTTCTAAAACACAACAGCAAGTTTCCTCAGTTTGTGAGTTTTAATTACACCTGCAGTCTGAAGAAAGGTAACAAGAAAGCCAGTAAGCTAAAATACCTCAGAAATTTACACACACACACACCCCAAAGCAAATCATGCGATTTGCAATGAAGAAAATGAAGAATCAAATACCTTTAGAGCAATTCCCATTGCCATGCAAAATGAAAAACCAAGAGAGAACCAAAAATTTAAGGGGAGAAGCTAATTTCTCAAAACTCTGTTTGGGAAATGCTAAGGATTGAAGCATATTGATACCTGTAATGAAGATTGGATAGGGTGGTGATCAACACACTAGAAGTATCTATTGAATACACATAATGACATTAAACAAAGGGTGCTTTTGGAGGGGGTGCGGGTGTTTGCTTTAAAACCATTCTTGATTCCCATCTGGCTTCATTCCTAAGGCAGGACTGGTGCTCATGGTCTCCTTGTTTCTAGCCCACTGCTTTACGTACTTCACTAAACTGATTCTCATCAAATATATCCATGGTGTCCTTATGTTCCTCTTAAAGAATTATTGGGCTCCATTTAGCTTTCTTATTTGCCCAAATGCCTCAGGAAGCAGAAGCTAAGAAGAGTCAGGTCTGGTTAGGACAATATGTGAATGAAAAACCATTAGGAAATAGTACTAGAGCTGTAGGTTATACGGGGAAGTCAAAAGAAAAAAAGGAAGGCAGCAGTGAATCATTTCTAGATTAATATAAAAAAAAAGCTGCAATGTAATAAGCAAGAATCAAATCCAACTTGAAGATGTGTTTATCACTGCCTTGACTGTGGAAGGAAACTGTCCCCCTAATATTTCTGGCACAGAATTAGCAACAAGTATACTTTTGCATTTACAGCAAAGAACTGTTTGCTCAAGGCTATCTGGCTGTCAAACAGAAGTGGCTGAAGATGTAGAAAGGATCAGCAAATATCCTTAGGAAGAACTCTCATTTCTGAGCAACATTGTTTGGCAGCAATCATGCTACTAAGCCACAGCAGAGGCAGAGTCACCGTGTAGGAGTTGGGTGGCTATATAAATTTGTTTAATAAATAAATAAATGCTGGTAAAAGCTGCTTGTTTTTTTTTCCCACTGAACGATGCTGATAAACAAACAAGGAAGCATGATTCACAGTTTGAGTTTATGAGAATACCTAGAACGAATCAGGGTTAAACAAATAAAGCTAAACAAATCATGGCTGGGGTACCTCATTCGTTTAGCTCTTCATGGCTTTTCTCCTCCTCCCAGACCTCTTTTCTTTCTGTGTAAAGCTGAGCATCAGAACTTTTATTTTAAATCCCTTTTGGCAAAATTAAAAGATCAGCTCAAAAATTAATACCGAAAAGAAGCAGAGTGTGATAGACGCTTAGAGATGACCAAGTGACAGGTACACGTATTGGGACCAGAATTTCCACCAGTAAGCAAGGCAGTTATTAAGTGAATTGTGCCCAATGTAATGGCCTTTTTTGTCATTGTTGTTAAGTGAATCATGCAGTTGTTAAGTGAATCATATGATTGTTAAGCGAATCTAGCTTCCCACACACACACTGACTTGCCGGAAGCTCACTGAGAAGATCATAAAAGGCGATCACATGATTTCAAGATGTTGTAACATCAGTGTATTTACATGCCAGTTGCCAAGCACCCAGATTTTTGACCACATGGCTGTGGAGATGTCTACAGTTATAAGTGCGAAGAATGTAGTGAGTCACTTTTTTTCGGTGCTGTGGTAATTTCAAACAGTTGCTAAACAAGTGGTTGTAAGCTGGAGACAACCTGTATAAAAATGAATGTTTGATTAAAAATAAAGACTTTCCAGAAGTAAAATACCTGCTCTAACACAGCATGCTTTTTAAGTTCCACTGAAATCAACTGGCTTTGTGATCTCTTCCCCAGAGTTCAGAGAATGAATCCAATCCAACAAATGGATCTAAATGTAGTTATTTAGAGACTTCCTTCCCAACATAATTTGCATTGTGTGTCATGACTTGCCTGTTTGTCTCACCATTTTTGGAGCCGTCCAGATTCCAGAGAAGCAAATAAGCTGTACTACCTCTAAAGCACTTTGGGGTCAACAGCGCCAAGCAAAATGACTGAAACGTTTCCAAAACAGTTGTTCTTCCTGTCATGTTGAACAGTGGCCATGTTTAATTCTAACAGCATGCCTGACAACAGTCCCAAATTCTACTAAAATATAAATACCTTTGTTACTAGGGAAGCCTTAGCTCTTCTGGTTTGTCTTAAGCCACTCGACAAACACTGTTGCTTTTAATATTTTTACTTCACCTTTGAATGAAAACCGGGCCTTCGAGAAACTGCCAGAGGCATGAATGACTAAATACTGGACGCATTTCCACACCCACCCCTTACACATGCCGTCAAGAGAACGTGGGAGGGCCTTTCGTTTCTTTGGCACAAAGAAAGGAGTACATTTGTTTAAAAAAAAAGGAAATGGCATGCATTTTATGGAACAGGCAAAATTCACAAAAAAATAATGATCTTCAAGCTACAAGAAAGCAGTACATAGTGATTCATCGGGTACTTTACTGCGCAACAGAGAATTAGCTCAGAAGTTTCTTCAAGTACATTCTTCAAATAAATTAACACACTTCATTCAACTACAGAAGCCGGCAAATGACAATGGATGATCCCACAGAGCCTTAGAAGGCAAAAGCAGATGCTTTGAATGGAGAAGGCTATAGGCAAAGATCTTCCAAAATTACAATGGTGCTGTAACCCCACAGGGGCATCTGAGTTGGCTGCCGAGGACCTCTTGAGAAGTAGAGAGGAAGATGAAGTTCCTAGCCCTGTGGCAGAAAATTCCATTTTTCTTACTGTCTTTACTGACTAAAGAAACATTTCCATGACTATCAGTTTTCAGGTATGTTTTTCTAGTGAGATTTGAGGAGACAGTTCTTCTAGATTCCCTCTATGACAGGGGTGTCAAACTCAAGGCCCATGGGGTGCTTAGCCACCCTGGGAACAGCAAAGGACAGCCCACAGTGCCTCTGCCAGTGAAAACGGACCTTGGGAGGGCCGCCCTCCCAAGCTCCGTTTTCCCTGGCAGAAGGTTGCAGGAGGCCGTTGTGGTGGAAAACAGACCTCAGGAGCCAGTTTTCACTGGCAGAGCACTAGGGCCACCACAGGCGCCCCTGACACGAGTGAAGTTGAGCTGGTCACACCTACCCTGGCCATGCCCACCCTGGCCCCCCAAGGTCACAAACGTAACTCTGATGCGGCCCTCAATGAAATCGAGTTTGACACCCCTGCTCTATGAGTTTCACAGCAGCATCTAGATTCTCTCTTTTATTTTAGGGCTAGGCAAGGTGGAACCTGCAGACTTCTCTTCTTCCACTAAGACAGGGTCCCGTTTCCCATCTGGCTTTAATACTTTTTATTTTAAAAGTACATGGGAAGATGGCTTCTTGGAAAGCCAAATGTTGATCTTCTAGCAGATCTTCTATCTACAAGGAGGTCTCAGAATTCCATAGAGGTCCCATGGGAATTTTACAAAAATAAAAATTTTAAAAAAATGGAGGAAGCTCACTTCTTTACCTTCTGATATCTGGACATTGTTGCAACTATTTTATGAAAATGTGTATTCAGTGTATTCCAAATGTATGTACCCTTTGTCCAAAAAATATTGCCTGTTTTTGCTTTTATTTTAAAGTACAAGTAATCCTCAACTTACAACCAGGGTTGGGTTTCTACCCGTTCTGTCCACCTCTGTAGAACTGGTAGCTCTGAAAAGCAGCAGACATAGAACCGGTTCTATGTCTGCTGATGTTTTTGCCCACCTGCCCACCCAGGCTCTTACCTGATCTTTATTTCCTGATTTTTCATATTCAGCTGCCCATACGAGGCACAGCTGCAGTTAAAAAAGCAGGAAAAGAGGGCTGTTTCAAAGGCTGCGTCTCTGCACGCAGCATGCTGATGACGATTTACAGGTGACGATTTACAGGCGCCCGTTCACAGCCTGCAGGAAACACCACATCATAAATCCCCGAACCTCGTAAATCCCGAACTGGTAGTTAACGCTATCGTATCCCACTCCTGCTTACAACCGTTCATTTTGTGACTATATGAAGTTATAATGGCATTAAAAATGTGACATGACTATTTTTCACACTTATGACTGTTGCAGCATCCCTGTGGCCATGTGATCAAAGTTCATATGCTTGGCAACTGGCATGTATTGATGATGTTTGCAGTGTCCCGGAGTCATATGATCTCACCTTTTTGTGTCATTCTGATGAGCAAAGTCAATGAGGAAGCCAGATTCATTTAACAGCCATCTTCCTAACTTAACAACTGCAGCGATTCACTTAACAACTATGAAAAGTAGGGGCAAAACTCACTTAAGAGTCTCACTTAGCAACAGAAATTGTGTGCTCCATTGTGGTCGTAAGTCGAGGACTACCTGCATTTACAGCATTGGCCAGATTGGCTAATAAGAGTTATAACTGGTTCATTCCTCTAGTTTGAATTGGGAAATGGATAGGTAGATAGATGGATGGGTGGAGGATGGATGGATGGATGGAAGACAGACAGACAGACAGACAGATATATAAGGTAAGGTAAGATAAGATAAAACAGACAGACAGACCTGAGCCTGAAAAGAACTTAACATTTTTAATGCTTGTCTCAGAGACAATTGTTAGTAATACAGTTCACTGAGTTTCATACTCAGAAAATCACAGAACTATCAGTAGCATCAGAAACTCAGATTAATTGGTTCTAGAAACCCTTGGGTGTATCAAAACCAGTCTTGATATTTCTAGATATTCCCTCTATATATTCCACTGACAAATTACTCAATTCTTGACTTTTCACCCAGGTGCCCCTGGGAAAAAAAAAAGGAGTACTATGTGAAAAAGAAATTGCCTCCACATTATGAGCTTCCAAATTGTTGCACAGAGTTGGGGCTGCATGGAACTGCAAAAACAAGACTGATTGTTCTGATAAAAAATGTCTCCTCCACCAGAAAAAGTTATCTGAATGGTAGAGTACAAGCCTGGTCTCGTCAGTCCCTGGACAGTAAAGAATGAATTGGAAAACAACATAATGGACAAACAGGAGACTGTAGGCAGGCAGCTTGCACACACAACCCTTTTCCTGTGCCAAGAATGAGGTGTTACTCACAGACATGGTACAGAGACATCTTTATAGAAGATAAACCTTGCAGACAGTTTCAATCAGAAACAAACTAAAAGGAAAAACATATATATTATGATTCAGATGAAAATTGTTTGGAAGAACGAGAACTAAATATACCTATTCAGCAGTGTTCATATTGTCAAACATGAGACAATAAATTTTATTGTCCAGAAACCATAGACAATCTGGTGCCCTCCAAATGTTTTTAACTGCGGCTCCCTAAACTCCTGTACCACAGCCATATCATTCAAAATACAGAGGCAAGTAAGTTATGTACTCTCTAAAAAATGAAAGCTTTTCCTAGTTATTTAAACAATAGCCATTTTATAAAGATATTCATAGAATCTCTACCACCAAATATTTTTAGAAAACTAGGGAATCCTTAAATATCAAAATTCATTGCACTTCAAGAACTTTAAATTTTTAAAGCTAAAGTAACCAGGTGAGGTAGCATGGTGGCCTAGCGGTTAAAACGCTGGGCTGTTGACTGGAAGGTTGGCAGTTCGAGACCCAAGTACCACATGACGGGATGAATTCCTGTTCTTGCCCAGCTCCTGCCTACCTATCAGTTGAAAAGCATACAAATGCACATAAATAAATAGGAACAATTTTGGTGGGAAAGTATCAACGTTCCATACGCCTTGGTGTAAAAATGGAGATAAGCACCGCCCCCTAGAATCGGGCATGGCTGGACAGGGGAAACCTTTACTTTTACCCAGGTATGGAGGGATAGTCAGAAGCTTATAAATGTTATTGTCCTGAGGCTCGTGAAACTTCCATGATGTATCAGATTTATGATCTTTGAATACTAGTGCTCAAAACTATTCTGATATTTGCTATAAGTAGTATGAGGGTGACAGAATTTCATAAGACACTCCATCACCACATGTCACATTATCGGATATTTCTGCTTAGTCAGTTTTGCAAGAAGAATCATCATCTAGATCAGGGGTCCCCAACCCCCAGTCTGTGGACCGGCACCATTCTGCAGCATGCCAGCAACCGGTCCGTACAAGCAACCAAAGCCCCATTGTGGTGTAGGAAGTTAGCACCCACCTCCTCCTAGAAAAATGAAATTTTATTTATTTATTTATTTATTTTATTTTTTAGGTTTTATATACCGCCCTTCTCCCGAAGGACTCAGGGCGGTGAACAGCCAACTAAAATACATATAGACAAATATGAATTGTTAAAAAAGAATTAAATCCTAGGCTGTCCCTATAAAAATCTAAAAACCCCAATTAAAATAAATTAAAACTTTGTACCCCATCCCAACTAATCTAAAAACCCCATTTAAAAATCCCATTTGAGTCAGCTCAGGCCGGCCTGCTCGAAGAGCCAGGTCTTCAGGTCACGTCTGAAGGCCCTCAGGTCACTGGTCGTTCGTAGTCCAGGGGGCATCCCGTTCCAAAGGGTGGGTGCCCCCACAGAGAAGGCCCTGTTCCTCAAGGTCACCAGGCGGCACATAGAAGGCGTCGGGACCCGGAGGAGACCCTCTCTGTGGGAGCGCACCGGTCGGTGGGAGACTACTGGCAGAATGCGGTCTTGTAAGTATCCTGGTCCAATGCCATGGAGCGCTTTAAAGACCAAAACCAGTACTTTAAAGCGAACCCGGAAGGCCACCGGCAACCAATGCAGCTCGCGCAGGAGGGGCGTCACGTGGGAGTATCTCTACGCCCCCATAACCACCCACGCGGCTGCATTTTGTACCAGTTGAAGCCTCCGGGTGCTCCCCGCAGGGAGCCCCATGTAGAGGGCATTACAGTAGTCCAGACGGGAAGTGACCTGGGCATGAGTGACTGTGCGTAAGGCGTCCCGATCAAGAAAGGGCCGCATCTGGCGTATCAGGTGAACCTGATAAAAAGCCCCCCTGGAGACGGCCGTAATATGATCTTCCAAAGACAGCCGTACATCCAGGAGGACACCAAGATTGCGGGCCCCTTCTGTGGGGGTCAAGATCTCATCCCCAATAGCCAGCGACGGAGTCAGCTGACTATATCGGGCCGCCGGAAACCACAGCCACTCGGTCTTGGAAGGGTTGAGTCGAAGCCTGTTCTCGCCCATCCAGTTCCGCACAGCCTCCAGGCAACGGGCCATAACCTCCACAGCATCGTTGGGGTGGCTTGGGGTGGAGATGTAAAGCTGAGTATCATCAGCATAAAGATGGCATTTCACCCCAAAACCATGGATGATCTCTCCCAGCGGCTTCACATAGATGTTGAACAGAAGAGGTGAGAAGACCGACCCCTGAGGCACCCCACACATGAGGGGCCTAGGGGTGGACCTCTCCCCCCCCGTCAACACAAATTGCGAGCGGTCCGAGTGGAAGGACAAGAACCACCACAAAACGGTGCCCCCAATTCCCAACCCCTCCAACCACCGCAATAGGATACTATGGTCGATAGTATCAAAAGCCGCTGACAGATCTAAGAGGACCAGGACAGAGGAATAACCTCTGTCACGGGCCCTCCAGAGATCATCTACCAACGCGACCAATGCTGTTTCGGTACTGTGCCCGGGCCTGAAGCCCGATTGGAACGGATCTAAATAGAATGCTTCCTCCAGATACTGAGGGAGCTGACGTGCCACCACACTCTCAACAACCTTCGCCACAAAGGGAAGGTTGGAGACAGGACGATAGTTATTCAAAAGAGCCGGGTCCAGGGAAGGCTTCTTGAGGAGGGGCCGCACCACCGCCGTTTTCAGGGCGGTCAGAAGCGCCCCCTCCATCAACGAAGCGTTGACAATCCCCTGGAGCCAGCCTCGTGTCACCTCTCTGGAGGTAGAAACCAACCAGGAAGGGCACGGGTCCAATAAACATGTGGTGGCATTCAGCCTCCCCAGTAATCTGTCCACACCCTCGGCGGTCACAGGATCGAACTCCTCCCAGATAACCGTCTCAAGACCTGCTCCGGACACCTCCCCCGTATCTTGAGAAATATTAAAAAGGCAGAATATTTCCTCTAAAAAGAGTAGAAACGCAGAAGCAGAAACTCACCTCAGAAGCAGCCCACCTCCACCTTTGTTAATGGGTGGGCCATTAAGGCCTGGGCCAGAATACTTTACATAACAAAGATCTCCAGGTAAAGCTATAGCAATTGCTCAAAAGCCCTTTCAAGGCATCATCATCCAGCAAAGCTCAACCAAGCCTGGAACTCAGGACAGCCTACCAAGTTGCCTCTGCATGGCCTCATGGGAATCTGACAACCATTCGGAATACAAGCTCCAATTCAAATCCCAACAAAGGTTATAAAACCCAGGCACTCTCAGCACCTCAGCCCTTTTCTTGATCGCTTCCTTCACCTTGAAGCATATGATCATCCTTCCTTTTCACTCTGGAGCTCCAGGCCATGTAGTTCTGTCCAAACAATCTCCATGTTTCCAGTGTCTTTTCTCCCCACTTGGAACTGAACCCAGAAGGATATTTCTTCCAACAGCAGGATGCGAGCAGCACGCAAAACCACACCCCATCCAATCTGCAGAAAAGCTTCTTTCCATTGAGCTGGTCCCTGATGCCCAAAAGATTGGGGGCCGCTGATCCAGATGAACACCAAAGAAAAGTAGCAGATGCACTGAGTCAATACACAGGGCAAAAGCAAATGTTTTCACTCATTCCAAATGTTACATTGAAACAGTATCTCCAAACAAAATATCACAAAACCTTTTTCCCTTCACTTGATAATGATGATGACTATGCAAATTAGTATACGCTATCTGTTCAGTCCAGGATCTTGAGCCATAGATGGGTTAATTAGTATAACTATAAATTCATTTATTCAACTATAAAGTCAATTTATATTGACTGTTTCCTAGTATGATTTGATTGCTTATTGTACCCTATGACTATTATTAAGTGTTGTACCTTATGATTCTTGACTCTTGATGAATGTATCTTTTCTTTTATGTACACTGAGAGCATTTGCACCAAGACAATTCCTCGTGTGTCCAATCACACTTGGCCAATAAAGAATTCAATTCAATTCAATTCTATAACATTAATAATACAGTGTAGCAGCTACTTCTGATCTTAACATGTTACTGATCTTTACAGCAGGTAGTTCTTGACTTGCAACCATTGTTCAAAATTGTAACAGGATCGGGAAAAAGTTATCACCTGTCCTGGTAGTTGTGGCTGTTGCTTCACCCCTGTAGTCACATGATCACATTTCAGATACTTGGCAACTGGTTCATGTTTATGACCTGCTGCAGTGTTTTGCAATCATGTGACCATGTTTTGTAACATATTTTTTTGCCATTTTCCAGATAAGTTGGATTCGGACCTATGACCATGTGATTCAATTAACAACCATGTGATTCATTTAAGGAACATGATGACTCGCTTTATGACCATCATAAAAGCTGTCATAAAAATCAAATCTGCCATGACTTGACTTGCAACCGCAACACCTTATGACCCAAACTATCATATTCTGGTTGTAAGTCAAGAACTACCTATAGAGACATGTTCACACAGAATGGTATGCATGGCTGCCTGGAAGCAGTTTTGCTTTAGCAAGAGAGGCACTCAAGCAAGTGAACGGCAGTCAGTCAATAGGCAAGTTATCAGATGGAAACACAATTGGTTTGGAATGCAGGTAGTCCTCGATATACAACCATTTATGTAGTGACCGTTCGAAATTACAAGAACTCAGAAAACAGTGACTTATGACCATTTTTCTTACTTATAACCCCTTCCAGCTTTCCCATGGTCACGTGACCAAAATTTGAGCCATTTGGCAACTGGCATGTATTTATGACGGTTGCAGTGTCCTGGGATCATGTGACCTTTTGCGACCTTCCAACAAGCAAAGTCAATGGGGGAGCCAGATTCATTTAACAACTTTGTTATTAACTTAATAACTGCAGCAATTTATTTAACGATTGTGGCAGGAAAAGTCATAAAATGGGTAAAATTCCTTTAATAACTATCTTGCTTAATTAACAACAAAAATTTTAGGCTCAATTGTGGCCATCAATCAAAGAACTACCTATATCACGTTTTTTTCATCAACTACTGCTACTATTCTACTCCCAAAACATACCCACACATTCCCCCCCCATATCTAAAAAAAACATCCAGGGACTTCTGGGCATCACAAAACATGTACAATAACCTCTGCCATGGGTCATCTCTTGCATCAATGCCTCTAAAAATCAGCCACAAGAGTAAGCTGGGATAGAACTCAAGAGTATTCCCCAGTGGAGCATAAATCACACTTGCATTTCCCTTCCAGCCCAGCCCAAAGGCAACAATTATTTCGCATCCCACAAATATGGTTTCCCTAACTGCTTATCTGGAACAAGAAAACCCACAAGAATTCCACTGTTAAGATTTGTGGGAAACTTTCTGAAACTTTCAGTTTCACTGGAAATCATCTTGTCTAATTTAGTGGCTGCTTACATTTTTTAACCTTTGTGGCTAGAGATATAAAGGGGGGAGGGACAGACAGAGAATAATGAGAGGAAACACCCTTTCTCCTGTTTTTTTTTCCTCTTCTATTTTTTCCCCAAGAAATGGAAAACATTGGAAAAATAATAAATCCCAACAGTAGATTTCCTTTTAACATAATGCATGACACAACACACAAGGTTCATAAATTGCTATCCCACAAATTTTCTAGAGCATCAAAGAACTTCAGTTTTTATATACAGAGGGCAATTACTATAGAAAAACTGCCCAATGCAAGATCAATATGCATTTCTGTCACACACAGATACACATATACACACCTTGGGGCACTGCCATGTTCATCAAAAGAAGGAAGATTCAATTTCACACTTGTAAATCTGCCTATTGTGGATTTTTTTTTTAATTTAGAGATCAGGGCTCTATTCTTCAATAGGTCTCAAATGGGAGAAGAGGCCCAAAGAAACAGCAGAAGAATTTAAAACATTTTAAATAAATTGAAATGAATTCAATTTAAAAATGTTACTGTTGTCTCACTAAGGATACTTTTGCATATAATTAAAAAAATGAAGATTGTACAGCAAATCATACATAAGGCACCACACTGAGATAGTAAAGGATATATACAAATGATTACTGCATATATTTCATTTTTCCCAAAGACCCATGTTTTTCTCGAAAAACAAAATCAAACAGAAAAAATGTATTTGTTTTTTTAATTTACAACCGAACATTCTCTCCTATATGTAATTCTATGAAAGATAGATAGATAGATAGATAGATAGATAGATAGATAGATAGATAGATAGATAGATAGATAGATAGATAGATAGATAGATAGATAGATAGACAGACAGACAGACAGACAGAGATAGATATAATAGAATTACATATTTTTTAAAAAAACTGAACAATGTAGATAGAAGTTAACTGCATGCAGGCAAAAAAAAAAATTTTTTAATGTATCAGAAAGGTGCCAAATATAAACTGTAGGCAAGTGAACATGAATTCTGCCACAAGTGTTATGGGTAGGTGGGGAACAAGAAATACAGGAAGCAAATGACAAAGAAGTGTTGTGCCCCTCTTGTAAGCATGTTGTGCTCATTTTGTCTTTTGCTGAAAACTTCCAGTCCCCAGGTTTCCTCTAAATGGTAACAATTAAACTTTTGGTTTCAATTACTGATTGCTACCTTGTATTTTAATCATGTTTAACCATGTTTCTTCTCAAGAACATGGAGAGGTCAAAAATTAAGTTTGGCATGACACTCTGAAACTCAATTCTATGTTTTTAGTTTATTTCATTATTCATGTTTTAACTTCTTTCTTACTTTGCTTATTCCATCTTTTCATTATTTTAACTGAAAGCCACCTCTAATGCTCATTTTGAACAGAATAGCTTATAGATCAAGTGAATAATCAATTCCAGATTAATACCTATTTCAGTTAGAAAGAAATTATCACCAATTTCATTCCTTAAATCAGCAAGGGATAAAATTATCTGCTGCTTGTATACTAAAAGAAGTCCAGGCAATCTCATTTCTATTACGTGCTATGCTTTATACATGGTCCTCAACATACAGCCATTTATTTAACAACTATTTGTTACAATGGCACTGAAAAAGTAACTTATGACCAGTTCTCATATGATCGCCACAGTATCTCCAAAGTCTCATGATTAAAATCCTGGCCTTGGTAATTAAGCATGTATTTAAAATGTTTTCAGCGTTCTGGGGTCACCATCTGCAAACTTTCCATCTGGCTTCCGACAAGCTGGATTCGCTAACCTACTGCTCAGGGGTGGAATTCAACCAGTTCTATCGGTTTGATGAGTACGTTTTGTGCACAGAACACCTTTCCACCAAAGTGGTCCCTATTTTTCTACTTGCATTTTACATGTTTTCGAACTGCTAGGTTGGCAGAAACTGGGACAAGTAATGAGAGCTCACTCCGTTACACGATGCTAGGAATTCAAACCACCAAACTGCCAATCTTGCTGATCAACAAGCTCAGCGTCTTAGCCACTGACCCACTGCATCACTACATATATTACAGTTACTTTATATTATATATTATATAATACATATATATATATATATAATATAGTTACTTGACTATAAATCACATTATTCTAGTTTTGTGTTTCTCAGCAATTTTAAGATATGAGAACCTCAACACCCAGAATTCCCCAGCCAGCCAATTTGAAGTCTACGTACCTTAGAATAGAATCATGGGGTTGAAAGGGACCTAGGAAATCTTCTAATCCACTGCTCATGGAAGGAGATCTTATATCATCCTGAATCAAATGATTGTCCAATCTTTTCTTGGAAACTTGAAGTGATGGAGCACCCAAAACTCCAGGAGGCATACTGTTTCACTGTTCTCAGTGTCAGGAAAATCTTCACTTCCAGATTGGATTTCCCCTCTGATGAGCTTCCCCTCATTGCATCTTGCCCTGCTTTTGGGTGCTTTGGAGAATAAACTGACATCCTCTTTCCTATGATAGTCATTCAAGTATTGTAAGATGGCTATCAGGTCTCCCACAAGATTTCTCTTTGTCAGGCTAGGCATACCTAATTCCCTTAGTCATTTGTCATGCAATTTAGCCTCCGGATTCTTTATCACTGTAGTCTCCAATTTTTTAACAACCGGTTCTGTGGGCGTGGCTTAGTTGGTGGGCGAGGCTTGGTGGTCATGTTATTGGCTGGGTGTGGCCAACTCAATATCATTCACATCGAGGCACGCATCTCCTCGCCTGGCCTCTCATGACTATGGGGATGCTGCAACAGTCGTAAGTGTGAAAAATGGTCATAAGTCACTTTTTTCAGTACCATTGTAACTTTAAATGGTCACTCCACACAAGCAAAGTACCAGCAAAGGAGGAAAAAAAACTCCAGAGAAGTTCCTGAGACAGGACGTCTAGTCCTGCCAAGAATGTAATAAGGGTTAACAGAGAGGCAGTTTTTGTAAGCAACACCAGAATGTTTCCATCCTGCCTTCCTTACAGGATTAGGCCAGTAATTTCTTCTAACAACTGGTTCTCCGAACTGCTTAGAATGTTAACAACCGATTCTAATGAATAGGTGCAAACTGGTAGAATCCCACCCCTGACTTCAACTCCCAGAATTGCCCAGCCAGCATGACTAGCTGAGGAATTCTGGGAGTTGAAGTCCACAAATCTTAAAGTTGCCAAGTTTGGAGACCCTTGCTTTATTATCTTTGTTGCTCTTCTCAGCATTCTTTCTAGGGCTTCAACATCTTTTTTGTATCATAATGATCAGAACTGACTGTAGCCTTCCAAATCTGGTCTCACTAGTGAGTATAAGCAGTACTATCACTTCCTTTGATCTTGATGCTTTCCGTCTGTTGATGCAGCCTAGAACTGCATTGGCTTTTTTCAAAGCTGCAGCACACTGCTGGCTCATATTTAAGCAGCGGACCACCAGGACACCTAAATTCCTCTCCCAGGCACTATTGAGCCAGGTACTGTCTCTATTCTATACTTGCACATTTGTTTTTTCCTGCCTAACTGCAGGATCTTACTTTTCTCATCACAGAACTGAACCTTGTTGGATACAGCCCAATGCTGAAGTCTGTCAGGAGCCTTCTGAATCTTAGTTACCATGGTTGAGAAATATTGTCCTAGGTCTCAAGAGGTGAATGTCCCTCAAATTCCACTGTTGGGCTCTGAATGAGTTCTGAGTGCCCTAATCACCAAACAATTGCACTATACCTCTCCCTCATTTGATAGCTACTGCCTATAGTTTCTAACCATCAGGAACAACTTATACAGCTGTGGTTGATGGATTCAGCCAGTCCTCCTTTTGCCTACAGCAATTCTTAATCTACAGAAGTTAAAGAGACATTGCAGACTCATTCTGGCTGTTGCTATCAAAACTCAGTTTAGTAAACGAAGATCCAGCAATACTTCTTGCAATAAAATATAATTAAGCACAGTTTATCAACTATATGGTTTATTGCCTTCGGAGCTCAGAGTAACACACATGGATCTCCACTCATTTTGTCCTCATAGCAGTAAATCTGTGTGACGGGTTGAAGTGTAAATAGTAATTGGCCTCCAATCAATCAGTCAACTTCAGAATTGAGTGGAGATTCAAACCTAAGTTTTCCTAATTGTAGTCCAATAAATTAATCTTCTACAAACACATAGGCACACAATATTAACAATATTAATAGCTTCCAAGCAAGCTTGACCACTGCTTTAAAATCCAATTTCTATATCCTGGCTTGCCTGGATTACACTGACAAAAATTTTCACTTGAATATAATGGGAACAGTGTTTCACTACTTGTAAGAATAATGGATCTAACTAGACCTCAGCTGATTAAACTTTTATCTGGAGGAAAAACTACCAGTAACATATATCTCCTTTATAATTTGGTATTCTGATGCTGCATTTCTAAAAAAAAAATTCTATACAAGGATTTTAGCTCCACAAATATGTTTGTGTTAAAAATGATTTATATTCACGCACTGACACACACACACACACACAATCTTCATCCCTTCTTTTTTTCCAAAGTATAAAACAAACATATCTGAATGTTTACCTCAGCAGAAACTTAAAAGGAAATTTTATTTTATGTATGTATGTATGTATGTATTTATTTATTTATTTTTTGGATTTTTATACTGTGCTTTCTCCCAAAAGCGGGACTCGAGGCGGTGCACAGCCAGATAAAAACCGTACAAGTTATAAAAGTTAAAAGCAATTTAAAATAATTAAATTAGTGGCCAAAAGGTAAAATTTTATAAAAACACATAAACACATAAAAACAAATAAACATTAATACCAATTTAAAACCCCACAATTATTACTAGGCCAGGCCGGCCTGTTGGAAAAAGTGGGTTTTGAGTGCGCGCCGGAAGGTTAGAAGGTCAGTGATGGCCCGTATCTCCGGGGGTAAGTCATTCCAGAGGGAGGGAGCCCCCACAGAGAAGGCCCGTACCCTCGGGGGCGCCAGCCGGCATCATCCAGCCGATGGCACCCCGACGAGGCTGACCATGTGGGAGCGCACTGGAGGGCGGGAGACTGTTGGTGGCAGCAGGCGGTCCTGTAGGTACCCAGGTCCCAAGCCATGGAGTGCTTTGAAGATGATCACTACTACCTTGAATCGCACCCGGAAGGCCACAGGGAGCCAGTGCAGCTCGCGCAGGAGCGGTGTAACATGGGAGCTCCGAGAAGCTGCCAAGATCACCCGCGCGGCCGCATTCTGGACCAATTGCAGCCTCCAGATGCTCTTCAAGGGAAGCCCCATGTAGAGAGCATTGCACTAATCTAGGCGGGAGATGATGAGGGCGGAAGTGACCGTGCGAAGTGCGCCTCGATCCAGAAAGGGCCGCAACTGGTAGATCCGACGGATCTGACAAAAAGCCCCCCTGGCGACGGCCGTGATGTGATCTTCTAACGACAGCCGTACATCCAGGAGGACACCCAGATTGCGAGCCCTTTCCGTGGGGGGTAAGATTTCTCCCCCCACGGCCAGCGATGGAGTAAGCTGGCTGTATCTGGGCGCAGGAAACCACAACCACTCGGTTTTGGTTGGGTTGAGACGAAGCCTGTTAAGACCCATCCAGCTCCGCACGGCTTCCAGGCACCAAGTCATCACTTCATTTTATGATTATCATATACCCATGCAGGACTTCGACTACAAATATCATTTCCATAAACATCTGCAGGCTTGGAGAGAAGAAATAGAAAGAAGTTGAAAGATGAAATGAAAAGTGGCTTGCAGTATTTGGTAGTAGTTTTAATTACATTCCTGATCACTTTTTAGTTGATGTTGTAATGCTGATTTCTAAAAATGAGTGCACTTTTAAAAGCATTCCAACAATTACTAAGTCACAAAGCTGTCTAATTTTAGAAAGAAATGCAATACCATCTGGTATGCTTTCAGGGTAAGGGCAGCGGCCTGGGGCATGGATGAAAAAGAAGAATCTATGTTCCCCCCAAAACTCTCTTTGAAGTTCTACAAAACAGACCTCTTGTTGTCTGTGACATTGGTGACTTTATATTAGTAATCTGGTTAGTTAGGAAATGCTGTTAGAAGCTCATGTTTCTGGAGTACAATTAGGTTAAATGAACAGTCTTGGCTACTACTTGTAAGTGTAGCATCCTGTCCTAATTGTTAAACTACTAGTCTATCGTTTTTTTCATTCAACTGAACAGATGCCATCTACAAAAACTAAAGTAATATACTATGTATTATCCAAATGAAGTCACATTGTCAATGAATTCTTTCTCCTTAGCTACAATCTGTAACCAAACCTTGTTATAGGTTACTTATCTGAATACTAATTTAGTGTGTTGTCCAAACTCAGATTAATGACTAGTTTTATTTATGGTTAACTAGCAATTTATTGGAATTCCATGAAAACAGTTCACAGTGCAGAAATGTTTACAAAATAAAGCCATCACAAAATTAAACTTCTGCTTTGTTCTTCACCCCGTGGGTTCATGAGAACTTTCTTTTGAAACAAGGAGGATGGGGAAACTAAGCCTTCTGTCTTGCACATCTTGGCTTTATCAAGAATGAAACCACTTCAGCTTCAATGTTCCAATTTTGATCATAACTTCCACTATTAAGCAAAAGGTTGTTACATCAGTTGCACATAATTTTTATGTCCTTTTTTGCAGTGGCTTTTATGCAAATCACTGCAGCTGTTAGTGAATTGCACAATTGTTAAGTGAATAGCAACTGCATGTAGACTTATATACCGCTTCTCAGTGCTTTACAGCCCTCTCTCTAAGCGGTTTACAGAGTCAGCGTTTTGCCCCAGACAATCTGGATCCTCGTTTTACTGACCTCAGAAGGATGGAAGGCTGAGTCAACCTTGAGCCCAGTGAGAATTGAACTGCAGGCAATCGGCAGAATTAGCCTGCAATACGGCATTCTAACCACTGCGTCACCAGTGCTCAGTGAATCAGGGCTTCTCTCATTGACTTTGCTTGTCAGAAGCCCCTGGGAAACTCGTAAATGGTGATCACAAGACCCCAGGATACTGCAACTGTCATAAATACATGCCAGTTGTCAAGCACCTGAAC
The DNA here is from genome assembly GCA_023653725.1 of Bungarus multicinctus. Classification (NCBI taxonomy): domain Eukaryota; kingdom Metazoa; phylum Chordata; class Lepidosauria; order Squamata; family Elapidae; genus Bungarus; species Bungarus multicinctus. The sequence continues at coordinate 129,443,138 of CM042834.1, forward strand.
TTTGATCACATGCCTGGAGATGCTGGGACACGCATAAATGTAAGGACCAGTTGTAAATCATTTTTTTTATTGCTGTTGTAGTTTTGAATGATCATTAAAATGAATGGTTTTAAGTCAAGGACTGCCTGTAAAAAAAACAGGAAGTGATAATCAGAACCAAGATGGAGAAGTGCTATTGCATCACTGCCTATGGTGTGCTGGGTTGTTGTGGTATGCATTTATTGGCCTCAACTGTGGTCAACCTAAAACCACACTTAATGTATTATGCCAACACTGTCATTGTGCAAACATTATGCAAACACTGTCATCAAATTATGGCTACTTTGGAGTATTGTTTGCTAGGACAAAACAGGAAGACCAACAAAAAATAAATACCTAAAGTGTTCGGAAGCGGCTTATAGTCTATTCAACAATGTTTTCCTGTATTTTTATTACACTAAAAATGAACTGAAATTTAATTTTACATAAATTATCATCATTATTTTTTGACATGACCAGGAGTAAAAATAATAATTTTCCCCTAAAGGGAGAACGAGGTAGCCTGAGCCCAGGTTGGCCAATTCACTTCACTAGATTATCTCCAACTTCACAGAAATCCATTGAAATATCAACGCACTAAAATGTCAAACTACATTCTTAAGGGTTCTGTGGATAAGTAGAACAAATCCTGCCCACATCTAGCCTGAATTATTGCATTTAAGGTTTCTTCCAAGTAAGTAAGAAGTTGGAGATTCAGTTTTCCAGTTCAAAAGAATCCTCTTTAAAGAAAGGTCAGCAATTTCCACTTCACATATTTTGTAATAATAATTTAGGAAGGCAGCTTTTCACAAACCTGCCTTGTGGGGACACTTTTCATTTGAAGGGCAGGAAAGAAGGGGAAAGATCTCATAGTTGGCTCCAAAGCTTTTATTTACTTTATTATTTATTTCTATCCCACCTTTTATCATTTTTACAAAAAACTCAAGGAGGCAAACAAATCATATCCAGTCCACTTTCTTCTTTCTATTTTCCCCACAACAACCGTATGAGATGGGTTGGGCTGAGAGAGTGAACGATCCAAGTCACCCAGTTGGCTTTTATGTCGCTAAGGCAAGACTTGAACTCATCTTTGTCTGTTTTCCTCTTCTTCTACAATCTCAGCCTCAGCCACTTTATGATGTATGCTCTTCAAGGATCTACTGCAGGGGTCTTCAAACTTAACAGCTTTGAGACTTGTGGACTTCAACTCCCAGAATTCCTCCTCCAGTCATGTTAGCTCAGGAATTCTGGGAGTCCACAAGTCTGAATCTTACCAAGCTTGAAGATCCTTGATCTACTGGAAGTAGATGTATTCTAAGGACAGAAAAAAAATTATTTGGCTACCAAAGGAATTGGATTACCCTAGATAAAAGCCATACGAATGTCCAGTGACCATGCAATATTTTGCAGGACTGAACTCCAGCATAGTTAAGCAAAACAGAGGAAGGATGTAAAGCATGGTGGATGCCAGTCACCATTACGCCTTTCTTGTAAAAGAGATAAACCTCCATGGAACTCTTTGATACTATTGTTCTTCAGTGTTATCTATGATTCATCAGGGTCATCAGCAAAAAACAAGATGGACTAGAAGTCCTTCCAACTCTGTTATTCTATTATTCTGTTATTTACTCCCTCTGCTGGAAATGCAGAAAAGCCCAATAAAAAGAGAAAAGGAGACAGTTGAAGAATCAATGAGGTGAAAATGAGTTTCATTTATCCTTCCATCCTCTGCCTTCTTTTCCTGAAACATCCATGAAAAGAAGAAAAGAAATTATTCCCCCATACACCATTCAAAAGCCACTCAAGTCCTCTTACAACTTCTATTTATATAAGAAAAATTATAGACAATAATCATACTCACATAGTTCGCACTCCAATTCAATTTAGGCCCTCGCTAGAAGGAAAAGCACCCCAGACTGCCTTTTCCCAATTAAGTTTAAGAAAACAAGCTTGCTTCTTCCTTGCGTAAGATAAAAGCCCATTCCCTGCCCCATCCTCCATTAACAAATTTATTTGGACAGAGAGCTAGGAAACGAATTCTACTATGTTCAAGCAATTGCACCAAAGTACTTAATTTATGAGCAAGATATCTGAAGTTCAGAGCTAGGAAACGAATTCTATTATGTTCAAGCAATTGCACCGATGTACTTAATTTATGAGCAAGGTATCCGAAGTTCAGAGCTAGGAAACGAATTCTACTATGTTCAAGCAATTGCACCAAAGTACTTAATTTATGAGCAAGATATCTGAAGTTTAGAATATGCAAAGCAACAATTAAAAAAAAAAAGGTTGAGTAGAAAATATCCCTTGGCAGCCTAACACAGAATTAGGGAAACATTTTTCATTAAGGATCTACATATGTTTTGGAATAATCTGTTGGGGAAATCAGGGTTAAGGAGTTATGAAATATACATGAATGCAGCTCCCTGTTCATTTTCTGGCAACCTCTTTGCTGATACTTTTTTTATATATGCAGGTAGTCCTCAACTTATGAACACAACACTGAGCCCAAAATTTATGCTGTTAAAGTGAGACATTTGTTAAGTTAGTTTTGCCCCATTTTATGACTTTCTTGCCACATTTGTTAAGTGAATCACTGCAGTTGTTAAGTTAGTAACACAGCTGTTAACTGAATCTGGCTTCCGCATTGACTTTGCTTGTCAGAAGGTGCCAAAAGGGGATCACATGACCTCAGGACACTGCAACCGTCATCAATATAAGTCAATTGTCAAGTATCTGAATGTAAACCATGCGACCATGGGGATGCTGCAATGGTCGTGTGAAAAATGATTGTAAGTCACTTTTTTCATGCTGTTGTAACTTTGAATGCTCACTAACTTAGCTGCTGTAAGTTGAGGACTACCCACATAGGTAGTCATTGACTTATGACCGATTGCTAAGCAATTGTTTGAAGTTCCAACTGTCCTACATGGAGATACTTAAGACCTGGATACAAAATTTCACATGGTTGCATGCCCCCCATTGTCATGTGACCATGCTTTGGGCACTCAGGGACCAGGCCATATTTACAGCTATTTACAGTGTCCCGCAGTGATATAACTACATTTTACAACAGTTTGGCCAAAACCTGGCATTTACTTCTCGTTTTTAGCCAAACTGTGCTGGTAGTGAACTATGGGTTAACTTAACAACTACGATCTTCGTTTAACAATTGTGGATTCACATAATGACCACCACAAAGAAATTGTAAAATTGGGCTGGTCACATGGCCAATCCATTTTATGACCACGTTGGGAAGGCTCCACTTGAATATTACCTGTGTGTATCTGTAAGCTTTCTTCCCCAACACAGTCAGCAAGTTATCTTGCCGGAAGTCTAAACTGCTTGCTTACTTGGAACTGGATGAAGTAGATAACTGATTTTTATTCTAAAAGAAATGCCAGAAATTTAGTAAGACCCAGGATCCATGCTATATGTTCACCTGATCTTCTAATAATGATAGACAATGTTTACCATACAGTATTGCAATGGAATTATCTTGTTGAAAATTGTATTCCTGCAAATAATGGGCCCCCAGGGAGGGTATTCAGAATCCATCAACCTAAAAAGCTCCAAGAAGTTAAAAGACAATAGTGGTGCTTGAAGAAACCTTTATACCAACACCTGGACTGGGGTTGCACCTGCTGCTCTAATACCCTTTCTTCTTTCTCTTTCATAATGTTTTATCGCCTGGCTCCACAAGCTGATTTTTTCCCCTTATTTTTCTGTAAGAACAAATTATCCTTTCCTGGAACAGAACAGTGCCAATTCCCAATTCTAAATGAGTTGTTTGCTTTACAGCTAAAGTAATACACATGACAATCTATAACGCCTCACCCCATCTCAACTATAAAAGCAGGAAAATAAAAGGAAGTGGCTGTACCAGAAACATCATGCATGCAAAGGTGTGCCAAAATAGCCAGTTACAGAAGCCCTGACCCAGTATTTCTCAATCTTAGCAACTTTTAAGAAGTGTGGACTTCAATTCCCAGAATTCCGAGCCAGATTGTTGGCTGGGGAATTCTAAGAGTTGAAGTCCACACATTTTAAAGTTGCTAAAGGCTGAGAAAATAGTGCCCTATCCAAACCTATTTTTCTTGTTTTTATCATAATCCCTGTATCCTCCTCAGCGGAGTCACTTTTTTATAAAAAGATTTAATGTATCACAGAGACCAGGGAGTCAAAACTTGGATGATTGTGGTGACACAGTGGTTAGAATGCAGTACAGGTAGTCCTTGACTTACAACATTTATTTAGTGACCATTCGAAGTTATAACCGAGCTGAAAAAAGTGACACATGACCATTTTTCACCCTTACAACCACTGCAATATCCCCCTGGTCATGTGATCAAAATTCAGAGGCTTGACAATTGTTCATATTTATGATGCAATGTCCTGGTGTCACATGATCACCTTCTGACAAGCAAAGTCAATGGGGAAGCCGGTTTCATTTAACAACCATGGTTGTTATTTTGGTCAGAATTACCATTATCATTTGGATATCCTGCCGATTTCATTCTCATCCTACAATCCATCACCCTGAGCATTTTCACAAACTGAACTATAACATGGTTCCCATAAGAGTATTACATTTGGAGCGTGCTGTTGTCACTTACAGCAAGTCTGTGGAGAAAATAGTTCTCTTTCACATAAGGAATTGAAGTTAAGGTAGTAACTCTACGCTACTATGAGAAAAAATAATAATAAACTTTCCTCAGTTATGTTACATTACATATAGTAAAATAGGCCTGATTCAAAAACGTCTTTCTGAATTCCCAAGGACTTTCCCAAGGTTGCTGTTTATGTGTATATATAAAGGTAATCTTTGATTTATAACCAGTGGCTTAGTACTATTTGAAATTACGACAGACCCACAAAGACCTACGTATGAGCCAATTTCAAAGTTCAGATGTCGGGCTCAATGTGATCATATCTGGGCACTATGCAACCTCATTTACGTGACCATCTTTTACGACCGTTTTGCCAGAAACCGGCATTTCCATCCGGTTTCCAGCAAAAAAAAAAAAAAAGGCCATAGAAAATATTGGGCTCACTTAAAAACAGCAGTGTTTGCTTAATCACCAGAGTGTACGTTTTACAAGCACCACAATAAAGGTGATAAAATTGGGTCCAGCCATGTGGTAAACCGATTTACAACCATCATGACTGATGACCATCATTGCCAATCTCAGTTAAAGCTGCAACTCAAGGACTGTGTGTGGGTGTGCGTGTGTGTATAATCTTAAATAATTTCCAATGATTTGATTTATTCTCAATAGTTAAATGTTAACAGTGTGATTTACAATGCTCCCTCTCTAACAAAAGAATAATGTTAGATGGTTCATAATAACAGTCCATGACAATTCGCCATAGCCAATTTGCCATGGCCAACTCATTGCAGGACAACTTGCCATGGCCATTTCATGACAGGACAGCTCGCTGTAGGACAAGAGTTACACTCATATCAAAGAAATGGTGGAATAGAATAATTAAAGAAAGAATGCAAAAGGAGGGACAAAATGAAATGTGCATGGCAAAAATTAAAATAATTTTATTTATTTAAAATAATTAAATAGAATTGTTAAATTGTCCCGGAGCAAGTTATCCCATGGCGAGTTGGCCATGATGAGTTGACTATGGCAAGTTGTCCCATTCCCTGTTAATGAAGCTGCAGATTCTCCACCACTTTCTAACTCTGTCAGTTCTTGCAACTACGCAGACCAATTTTCTTAAAGAGCCAGAGAAAGCCACCTCTGCTGTTTTAGCCACAGGGCTTACGTACAAAGACAAATTTACCTTTTAACTTTTTTTAAAAAACTCTTCCAATAGAACCAATAAAGAAATCATGCTGATTACTGATGACATATGTTTCCTTCTAGATCGGCAATGTGACTGAAGACTGTGAAAAGTTTGGAAGCTTTGAATTTAAAGCCCATCTACTCTGCCCTCATTTCACCTCCACAAATGTGAAGGAGCAGGAATTTCTAAGAAGACTGTAACAAATATCTCTCAGTCTATCAAGGAGAAAGATTAGAACAAAGAACTGTAAGATTTATTCAAGTAAGTGCATTTTCTATTGATTTCACCCCTACTTCCATACATTTATTCTTCCAATTTGAATACTTTTGGGAAAACTCCAATGCCCAGTTGGAGAAGGCTAGTAGGATTTGGATGGTCTAAAATGAACAGCCAATATTTTCAAATCTCTTTGGACACCTAAGTGGTAGTCTTGCGTAACATCATTGAGAGATAAAAAGCAAATTATAGGCTGAATTATAAAATGCAGTATGTTCAACATTTCTAGCATAGAGAACCTATCCGTTTTTTTAAAAAAAGGCATCGCCTATGGAAATTTCAGCACTTTTCACTAAAAAATAACAAGAGAACAGATGTACTTCTTTTGTTATTTAAATAAGGTGTCTTTCAGCTCTTTAATCTAAAAAAAATTACTTTGATTTCTGTGGCAATAATCAGCTTCATCAGATGTAGGGAGATGAATTCTTCCAGGACACGTATTATATATCCATCAACTGTTGAAGGAGAAGATAAAAAAGTAAAGAATAGTAAAAGGAGACATTAGAGGAAAATAAAATTTAAGGGATAACGACCAGTGAAAATTACTTGCATGATGGCTATTAAAAAAAAGACTTGTTAAATACAAAAACCATTATAAATACTATTATGCACATAAGGGATCATATATGCATAAGGCATTTTTTAATTAATGATTCCACCTACAGAATTGTGGTTCCAACAATAGATAACAATACACATCCACAACTTGATCCATGGAAAACATTACAGAGAAGTTAAAAAAGGCTTAAAAGAACATTTTGTGTTTAGGCAGCCAAGAAAAAGTAATAAATAGCTAATTGGGGGGGGGGAGTCCTTAATTGTCAGATTTAGATTTAATTTTAAGCTCCTCAGCAACTTATCTCTGCGCTGTTGATAAGAGATGTACTATTGCTGTTTTAAAAATCTGTAAATTAATTATAGGTATGATTGTGATATCTGTTCAGGAACAGGGGTATAAAGAATATACTGTACTATACCAGGGGTCTCCAACCTTGGCAACTTTAAGACTTGTGGACTTCAACTCCCAGAGTTCAGCTAGTTGAGGAAGTCCACAAGTCTTAAAGTTGCCAAGGTTGGAGAGCCCTGTACTATACTATCGCAGAACCATTTGTGCCGACACGTGAGCTGCAGGCAAAATTACCTCATTGCGCATGCATGCGCTTCATAGCTGATTTTCGGCCAGTTTGAGGCCTTTTTTGGCCTTCCAAAAATTTGTTTTTCCAAAAATACCAGAAGTGACAAAATGGGCCTAGTTTTCGGCCTGCAAAGCCTGCAGAAGCCTTCCTTAAGCCTCTGGGAGGCTAAAAAAGGCCTCAAACCGGCCAAAAATCAGCTGTGAGGCACAGTGCAGATAAGGGGGGGGTGCAGATTGCACACGCATGCGTAGGAGGCTTGGGGGTGCATGCCTTCTGGGTGCTGGCACTCAAGTGCAAGCGTGCAAGCACGCATACAGTTTTTGGCACAGGAGCCCAAAAAGGTTAATCACCACTGGTCTATGTGAAAAGATAGAAGTGATAAAACAAAGATATTTGTAGATAACCTTTAACTATATCCTCTCGGAGGGCAATATTTATCTGGGATGAAGCCTGAGTGGCTCTCTGCCAGAAGAGATGTTAGTTGCCCTTCTGCCCCAAACTGCAGTGTTGGCAGTGACCATTTTTCTCACTTACGATTGTTGCACCATCCCCATGGCCACATGGATCAAAATCCAAACACTTGGTAACTGGCTCATATTTATGATGGCTGCAATGTCTTAGGGTCAGGTGATCACCTTTTACAATCTTCTGACAATGAAGACAATGGGGAAGTCTTATTCATTTAACAACCATGTTACTAACTTAACTGCAGTGATTCAACTTAACAACCGTGGCAAGAAGAGTCTTACAATGGGGCAAAAACTCACTTAACTGTCTCTTGCACTTAACTTACATTACTCTTAGCAAACATATATTTTGGGCTCAACTGGGATTGTTAGTCAAGAACTACCTGTAGTCATTAACTAAGGATTAGGTACTTGTATCATAAAAAGTTTTTTACATTTGTTTGCCGGGGGGGGGGTTTCTTCATCCCTCCCATAACCCTTTTCCTCACGCATTTTGTCTTTCAGATTATAAACTTAAGGTTGTTATTATTATTATTCAAATTTCAGTAAGCCATCATGGAGCCTTTTCAACTAAAGATATTGAATAAATAGTATATAATCCCATTTCATGTACTCTAGAAATCCTCAAACTAATGAAAGCACAGCTCAATGTATAATCATACCTTTAAAGCCCTGAATATTTATAATATTAATTTATAATATTGTCTTGTTTGAATGCCTATAATAAATCAAGTGTTATTCTGATGCCATGCATGATACAAGCAGTAATCAGAAATCCTAATAATGGTGTACACATTGTACGTAATATCATGTAGGTCAAGTTCTGCTGACTGTAGTATTAGCTTAAGTTGCTAACTAAAAACACCGAAGACAGAAGCTATGTAGGTAGTCCTTGAATTACGATCTCAATTGGGACCAGAATTTCCATTGCTAAGCACAGCAGTTGTTAAGTGAGTTGTGCCCAATTTTATGACTTTTGTCATGGTAGTTAAGTGAATCAGTGCAGATGTTGTGACTTGTGCAGTCATTAACTAAATCTGGCTTCTCTCATTGACTTTGCTTGTCAGAAAGCAGCTGGGAAGGTTGCAAATAGGATATTGCAACCATCATGAACACATGCTAGTTGCCAATCAGCCGAATTTTGATTATGGGGTCGCTGCAATGGCTGTAAATTTTTTTATTTATTAATTTTATTTATTAATTTAATTTATATACCAACCCCCTCTCCCATTACAAGTACCAATTGTAAGTCACTTTTTTTTAGTGCTGTTATAACTTCAAACAATTGCTAAATGAATGGTTGTAAGTTGAGGAGTACCTGTGTACTATTTAAAATATGACTAACATTGCAGACTTTTAACAAATTCTGTATTGATGAAATAGAAATGTAACATTCGTCCATTCTAATAATAAAGAATACAGAAACCTTAATTGGATGTACTTTGATATCACTGTCTGCTAAACATCACCTGAAAGAGCAGTCCTAGCAATACAGCAGTCAAAAACCTAAATGGCAGTCTACATAGCAATAGCACTTAGACTTATATACCACTTCACAGTACTTTACATCCCTCTCTAAGCGGTTTACAGAGTCAGCATTTTGCCCCCAACAGTCTGGGCCCTCATTTTACCCAGGATGGAAGGCTGAGTCAACCTTGAGCCTGGTGAGATTTGAACTATCAAACTGCAGTCAGCAGAAATAGCCTGCAGTACTGCACTCTAACCTGCACCACCGTGGCTTATAACTCTTATACACAATATCAACGATACAGAAATTATACTAGGGGTTTTTTTTTCTACACCTTTACATACCTATCTTGTGAACAGATTGTTTGTATCTCTAACATAAATATACTGTCTTCATGGCTCAAATAACAATAAAAACCATTACCTCATTTTATCATATTACCCCTTCTCCCAGCTACTCCACAAAAGGGAGACAGATTCTTGTTTCCAATAACAAGAGGCAGAGACACAACCAGCTAAACCCCATGCAATAGATATAAATCAGTATACATTCTTCAATGCAACAAATGCTCAACTAGGGTTGAGTGGATATTCTGTACTACCAGTAGATTTCACATCATTCCAATTCTCGGATTAATTCCACATTGGAAACACACAATTCAGATATCGAGACCTGAAAGAATACTAACATAGAAGACATACAATACTGTATTAGGCTGGAAAGAAAAAAGGGTGTCAATTTCATTTTAAGCTATCTTTTCCTTATCCCTTACAACCCTCCTTTTCAAAACAGCAGGAAAATTAGGGATTCTAAAAGATCATGCTAATAAACACACTGGGATTTGTGTGTGTATCTAGGGACATATCTTCCTCACCATACCATCTGTTTATTTATACAGTATTAAGTGTTTTATCAAGTAGGCTTTGCAGTGTCTATGACTAATCGGGAGAGCTTACAAGAATAAACTGCAGGTAAAACACAGTAATAAAATTCCAATCAAAACAGAGATCACAGATCAATCAGACTAAATCAACCAAAACCTGCCAGAAGAAAATCTGAGAAGGCACATCAATATTCAGTGACAGGCGGTAAGCCCCTGGCTAACCTTGTCCCAGTTAGAAGGGGGGGGGGGGAAACAGATCAGGATCTGGTTAATACTTTGATGGGAGACCTCCAAAGCAATGGACTAAATTAGGAAGAAAAAAAAGAAAGAGAAAAAAAAAGAAAGAGAAAAAAAAGGAAGAAAGAATCCCAGAAGAAAGCAAGGTCAACCACTTCTGTATTTTTACTGAGAATGCTCCATGTAAAAACCCAGGAAACCCATCAAAGGTGGAACCTCTCTCAAACATTCCCCACCTCATTCTTCTCCACTCTGTCCTAGGAGAAAGATCTTTCCTTCTACAGTTAGGGATAGAAAGGAGGATGCGAGGAAGGAGATAATTCTCAAGATATCCAAGCCGTTTTTACATTTGAAAAACTAAGAACTTAACCCATACTACTGCATCCTGACCTACAATCTTATTGCTACATTCATAATCCCATGAAAATGCACTCTGGTACTGTAAGCCAAAGCTGATTTATTTAAGGCATGGGTTCTCATAGGCCCAACTGACTTCCTCAAGACAAGTTCAAATCGAGCATCAATCTCAGTGGATTTATTGGTTGCGGCTGGAGGAAGTAAAAGCCTCCCCTTCTGCCCTTTTAAAAGATCAAGAGGCCTACTAGGAGCTAATGAAACATCTACTGCAAGGAATCCTCGAGATACAACAGACCCTCCACCCCCACCAAAGCTTCATTCAACTCAGTGGTGGGATTCAAATTGTTTTAACACCAATTCGGTGTACGTGGCTTGGTGGGCATGCTTTGCCTAATGCCGGCGCGCAGCTTCCCCACACCAGCTGAGACTTGCAGTGCCAACCAGGTGAGAGGATAAAGAAAAACGCAGGGGCAGGTGGGAGGGCCGATCCTGCGCTTTTCTCTTCTTTTTCCTCTCAGCTGATTGTCTGAGGATTTTTTTCCTCCTCTCAGCTGATCGTTGCCTTTTTTTTTTTTCACTACCAATTGGTCGAACCAGTCCGAACCAGTAGCATACCACCACTGATATGACCCCATTTCAAAGTTACGACATCTGCTGTAGTCTTGCAACTATTCACTCTTCTGACTCACCACAGGGTTACTGAAGCGCCCTCCTGCCTCTCTCCCATCCCATGGAAATCTGGAGCACTTGGGCCTCCTTTCCAAATGCCCATCACGCCCCACACACTTGCCTTTTGCAGCTCTCTCGATGTCATACTTTGGAAGGAAAGAAGGCCATATGTACCCGGGCTGCACATTGGCGATCCAAATGCAGCTGTCATTTTGTCCTGCCTGTTTGTGGGTGGGACAAAATGGCAGCTTTCAGCAAAACTGCATCAATCTGCTGCCTTAGAGAGGTCTGCACAGTCCTCCAGAAGCTTCTATATATTGCAGAAAGGTTTTCCAGCACTGCAGATCTTGGTAACAAAGCAAAACAAAGCAATTTGCCCGAATTTTGTGGGAGAGATCGAAATGCAACCACCATGTTGCGGGTGGAACAAAATGATGGCCACCTTCAGAACTGTGCCAAGAGGTTGCACAAAGAAGGAAGTCATTCCAGTGCCCTGGAAGGGCTCAGAACTCTTCAAAAGATGAGGAGATGGATGTTTGGTCTAGTGGGGTAGAAATGAGGCCTAAGGATTGGGAGGACCTCGAGTTGGAAAAGGCCTACAGGGGCCCCAAGGTATGGGAAGTGGAGCATGGGGTCTCTTGGGGAGGTTGCCTTGGGAATCCCAGGGCAAGTGGGCCTGGGCTTGTGTTTATTTTATTTATTTATTTTATTTTATTTACATTTATATGCCGCCCTTCTCCGGAGACTCAGGGTGGTTTACAGTCTATGGAGCACCATGCTAAGTGCTCGGCAATAGCCTTCATTCCATTGTATATGCCTGCTTATTACTAGGGCTTTTTGCCCCCCCCCCAAGCGGCATTTTTACAAAGTCAGCTTATTGCCCCAACAATCTTGGGTCCTCAATTTACCTACCCCGAGAGGATGGAAGGCTAAGTCAACCTTGAGCCTGGTGGGATTCGAACCTGCACTAATTGCAGGCAGCTTGCACTAAGTGCTAGATGATTAACAGCCTGCACCACCAAGGCTCATTGTGTTGGGCCTCCAACAATCTCTCCCACCCAGGAGACGCCCACACTCTGCTTAATGACCCATACATTCATTTTATGTTTCATTGGGGACAGCAGGGAGGATAGAGGGTGTTGTTAGGTGACTCATTTCACCTAATAACTGCCACAACATGCAACTGTAATGGGCAAGCTCCATTATGGTCGTATCTCGAGGACTACCTTCACAGAATATTTGGCTTCAGCTGCCAGGAGGTAGGGTCTGCTTCTGCACCAACTATAGGCTGAGTGGCGTTCAAAGTTAGCACCAGGTAAAGCATATGGCAGCTTTATAAAAACTATAGAATGGAACGACTGACATACCAACAACATCTAAGGGGAAAGACAAGAAAATGTATTAAAATATATACAATTGTAGTTTCTTCTATAAAAATGGGAAATGAAAAGCTGGATCTCAGAGTTTAATTCCAAGAGTGTTTTTTTTAATAATTTACTATAGCTGCCATGTGTTCCTCGAACAGACTTTTCTCACTCATTCAACTAAGACTTAATCTGCCAAAAAAGGGCAGAAATAAAGTATACAATTAGCTGAAATCAGCCACAAAATATCTTGACCACATCACACAAATTGAAAATCTTCCATCACAATCAGGTGTCCATATAGCCAAAATATACAGCAGCATGATACTTAGTCATGATACTAAGAAAGTACCACTTACCACGCAAGCAACATATAGTTCAGTGACATATATTCATTGGACAAGTGGAAAGATTTATATATCCTCTATATCAGTGATCACCAACTGGTGGGCCTGGGACCACTGGTGGTCCACGAGAAAATTTTGGTGGTCCTCAGAGAAATGTTCCCCTCAAAGCACACACCCCCAAAGCAATTAATCCAGGCTGTGCAGGAACACGAGACTGTGCCGCCCACATGGCCCGCCTACCCACTGGTCCCCACCCTTTGGCTGAGCCCAAACCTTAACTTGTAGAGCCACATGAGCTGGAACTGGAAAGTAAGACCAACGGCGGAGGAGGGAAATCCACCTCGGAGTGGCTTGCTGATGTTGGTGGGAAAGTCAATCCCATATTCCAGGGCTGCAGTAGTCACAAGACTGCCCTTTGGTCATCCCGGAGCAGCTCCTCCAGTCCATGGCAGGCTGTTGCAACCAGGTGGAGGACCAGCTGCTCCGGGATGCCAAAGGACCAGTCCTGTGACTACTGCAGCTCTGGAATATGGGACCGACTTTCCCACCAAAGTCAGCAAGCCACTGTCAGTCAAAATTCATATTAGGGATCCGTGGGATTTAAAATTATGTGTTTGTTAGTCCCTGAGGTCCAAAAGGTTGATGACCCCTGCTCTATATGACATTTAAGCTTATAGATCTCCCTTGCTTTGGAAATCTGAAAGCCGGTTTCCAGAGTGAAGTCATAGCCATAATTAAACTGGCAGGCCCTTCTATGTATTTAGGGTTATTTTAGTTCAGAGGTCTTCAAACTTGACAGCTTTAAGACTTGTGGACTTCAACTCCCAGAATTCCTTCTCCAGTCATGTTAGCTCAGGAATTCTGGGAGTTTAAGTCTTAAACTTGCCAAGTTTGAAGACCCTTGTTTTAGTTAGTCAAAAAAACATGTAGGTTAAGTCAAGATTTTTTATCTACCTGGTATGCACAGGGAACTTTCATTCCTCCAATGGCTCCACTGTCTCTAAATGTTTAATTTTAATTTCATGTTATTGTACTTCTGTTTATTTTTAATGTTTTGTTTGCATTTTCAATCATTGTTTTCATTTGATTGTTGCAAGTAGCCCACAGTAGACCCATGCTGAAATGGGCAGCAAATAAAATTGACAGACAGACAGACAGACAGACACAGACAGACAGACAGACAGACAGATAGATAGATAGAAAATGCCATTTGTGAAAACAAGTGGATGCTCTGGGAAGAGACTCTAGTCTAGGTAAACCGGAATTGGAAAAGGACTCTTCACCTGAACACCAAAGTGCTGTTAAATTTTCAACTGCAGCAGAGAGAATTCCAGGTCTTGGCCTTGATTATTATGCTCATTACCTGAAAATAATTATCAGTGACTTATTTCAACTAAGTACTAATTTGCAGGCACTCAGAACTAATTATCCTTTGGTGAAACAATAGAATTGGTGTTATTTCAGCAGCTCTGTAAATAATAATTCGCATTGCATTACACCAACATGACTGAGATCACACAAAAAGTAGAGCAAATATGGTCACTGAAGTCTTTGGGCAGAAGTCTTGTTAAGTATCATTCCAAGGCCCTGTGGCTCAGAAGTGATCAAAATACCTGTGAAATTCCATTCTGAAGAGGTCCAATTTCAGTAAGCTTTCAAGAAAAAGTTAGACTTTTGTGAATTGCTCTTCAGCGATATACTTAAAAGGAATGTTCATTAAAAAGATTGAATTCACCCGCTCATAGAATACAAGCCCAAACACTCATTTTAATTCTTAAGTGCCATACGTTAGTTGCAAGACAGGGCATGGGACCTGCACAGTCACTTAGCAGAAGTCATGCATGCTATTTCCCATAAAGTTTTCTTTGGAATTAACACCATGGAGATTATTCCAAATAAGCCTTTTTAAACAATACGAATGAGTACAGGTAAGTTCTCACATTCAGATAGTTGCAGATAGCACATAGGCTATCCAAAGGTCAAAATAACAGGAAGATAAATACTAACTGGGTTCATGGCATAATAAGACATAAAGTAGGTTGGTTGATTTGGGGTAAACCTAGCCATCGCAATGTGTAAAATCATGATTTCTAGCTTAGCATGTAGTGTAAAACCAGCAAATGTGGTTTGCCAATAGATCTTAGTAAACTTAATACTTTATGTTTCTCAGTTATTGAGTAAAGTGATACCTTATAAATTAATTTCCTTGTGATTTAAGGGATTACAAAGCCTCCAGATGGGCTACATAGAATATATTCTAGTTACTAGTATAACCCAAGTATTTAACATTCTTCCCCATACGATGCTGTATTCAGGCTCAGTCAAGAAAAATCATAGCAGTTCACAATTACAGATGCATAACACACAGGTTAAACAAGTGTGTCAACTAATTCAAAACACACCTAATATTAGTTCAAATATTTATCTACATCACATTTATCTACATTTATCTTCATTGAACCTGCATCACTTGAGCTGATCCTGGAAAGACATGAAAGTTGTATCTATAGCAACCTGTCGCATATCAAGCACCTCCCAGATGCATTGCACTGCAGTTCCCAGAATCCTGAAATAGCGTCAAGTTTTCCAATATCCAACAATGAACTAATGGGAATATATGAGTTATGGAAGCACATCAATTCAAACAAAACTTTTATTTTGAAATATCTGCACTCATAAAGCTCAGTTTCTTCAAATTTGTCTTTGATTTTCTACACAAACATCTCTTCTACTGAGGTCACAGGCAAAATAAAGCAGATATGGAAACCAATCAGAAGACGCAGCTGCTTTAAGGCACTGAATTCATATTCTGTTCAGAACTCTGTTATAAATTTTTGGCAATCCAATGATCTCTTCCATGCCAACACAATCTTCAAATAATTAAAAGAATTGTGTATACATACACGCACACATGCATACACAGATGGATATCATCAAATCAAATTAACTATTACTAGTAGAAAGAAGTAGAAAAAGCTCAGTTATACTGTAACAGCAAATACACTATATGGTCAGCAACTGACTGAGAAACAAATCACGAACTTCCAAGTTAAGCTAGGTGAAAATAGAAATCCAACTATTGATTGTCACAATGTGAAGTTAAGCATATTCTGACCATCTTCATGAAGAACATTATGTTGTTTGAACCTTATTGCTCTGGAACTAAACAAACAGTGGAATTTAAAGAATTGTAATTAAGGATGAATATGAAATCACATTACATTAGATAAACCAAGGGGTAGCCATCAGCGCACACGCTGCTGCATTCTGAACAAGTTGCAGCGTCTGGGTAGTCTTCCAGAACAGCTTCGGATAGGGCACATTGCAGTAATTTGAACAGGTCTTCAGAACCCTTCAAAACACTGGCTCCCAATCTCCTTCTTGGTGCAATTCAAGATACTGTGGTTATTATTTTTAAAGCTCTATACAGCACAGAGCTAGGTTATCTACAAGATCATCTCTCCCTAAGGACAACTACCTGTCCTATTAGATCAGATACGTTGGGCGCACTCCTAGTCCCTTCCCATTGTTATATTATGGAATCTAGGAAGACTGCCTTTTCCATGGCAGTCTGTACCCTATGGAATACTCTTCTCCGTGAAGTTTGGCAAGTCTTCTAGCCTTCCGAAAAGTATTTAAATATCCTCCCCCGCCCCCAGCACTGGGATAGAGTGAGTTGGATGAAAGGATTTAACAAGGAATTGCATGGCAGAAGCTTAGTTTCAGTGCCAAGGTAATTTTTTTTAAGTTTATAGTTTTTATAGATACAAGTATTATGTTGCTTTATTGATGAAGGTTTAATTGTTGATTGGGAGCTGCCCAGAGTTCAATATAAAATGGACAGCTACAAAAATGTTTTAAATATATAACTGTAGTGATGGATGCACCATTAGAAAACTTGAAGGATCACAATGGGGACAGATCCACCTGGAGAAAATCTGTCTATGTCAGCATTCTCCAAAGGGATCAGTATTGACACCCAATGGTTGATGGAACTATCTAAGGGGTCAAACCTATTATTATGGTTTGTCATCCAGTCATCCAGATGTTCAGACTGGATTTTTATCTGCCAATTGAGTCCTTCCTAAGGACCTAGGTTAGGCAGATGTGGAAGTCTGATGATGTTACAAGATATTATTGCAGGATCTATTCTAAGCTGTTCCAATTGCCTTCTGCAATTGACTGATGGTGAATTTGTCAATGCCGATAGTGTTCAAGTGGCGCTCCAATGATTTTGGTATTGCACCCAAGGCACCTATTAATAAAAATATTACTTTAAATGTTTAGTAAATTGTTTTCTTATAATACAATGTTTGGGGGATCAACAAACAATCTGAAGTTTCATGGAGGGGTTAATGTGATCACAAACACTCAACAATGACTTGATGACACTTAGGCAACCAACCAACCAACCAACACTGACACAATTGAAAACTATTCAAATGATTGATGAAAAATAGTACCATTAAAGTCAATAATGCTAGTTGGAGGCCACCCAGAACTGCTTCATCATGCCAAGTCTGCACATGGCATGCCACACGGATAACTTCTCATTCTGTAATCTGTCTCCAACCTTCTGCCAAATCATCTTGAAATGAGAACAAGATGGCACAGAGATCCATTATAAGGAAGGAGCCAAGCTGCATGTCCAGCTGGCATACCTTAAGTATTTATTAAATGAAACAAGCCATAGATTTTCTAAAACAACTCTGCATTATGAGAGCAAAAGATGACTCTCACAACATAGGTATTGGAACATCAATGCTGGATTGATGGCAAGACATGGAATAAAGAAAGATCAAGCCACAATTAGAGTTACTTGTACTATAATTAAAATTTCTCCATATAGAGCTAGGCCATTCCTGCAGATGAAAATAAAGAGTTGGTGGACTAAAGTAAATTCCACAATATTGACCTCAAAACATAAAATGCAACCACAACTTCACTGATAGATATTCTTGGGAAGTGTGACACCTACTGCATTTATGGAAGTCTGACTGTATATTTCATTATTTTTGGATGGCAAGGTTAATTTTATTTTTTACATTTTTAATCAACCACTTTTAGAAACTTAACCAAGCTGTTTTCTTTTTTTAAATATTATATTCTTCAGAACACTCAACAGTTTACAAAATCCTAGTCTTTCTCTTCAGAAAAATACTGCAAGGCCAGAGAAAATTCCATTGCTTTTTTACTTTATTAAGATGCCTCAACTCTCTCTTAGCTAAGTGCTGACTGTAAGATCTTTCGGGAAGAAATTTGTCTTTAGCGAATGTTCTTCTGTAAGGTTCCATACCAAACAACAGAAAACCGCAAGCCATAATCACCATGTAGTTTAAAAAGTACTTTACAATATATTTATTTTATTTATTCAATTCCTATAGCTACCCATCTCAAACAAATGACTCTGGGCTGTGAACAATCATAAAGCAATTAAAAACAATTACTACATAATAGAAAAATAAATAAATATGGCAGTCAAGGAAAAATGTCATCACCATAGATGTCAATATAGCCAGGAAATGGTGGCACTTCAGAGGCCAATAAGATCTGGATCATCCTCAGATCTGCTTAACTCCGTATTTCAAATACAGAATATAACAAATATACTGGTAAGACCAGATACCACACTCGAGGTCCAGAAATAGTGAGACACTTTATTTATAGTGACGGTTCTCAGTACTCTCTAAAGTTACACTTTTCTTCAAAAAAAAAAAGAGGGGAGGAGATTATGGGTAAGGAGGATGACCATCTCCATAATTAGAATATCTAACTAGCTGCCATCCTCTCTCTTTGAAAATGCTCTATTGCACATTTAAATATATGAGGAAGCTAAGATTGGATGGTGCTGGAAAGCAGTCAAAGAAAGACCAGAGTGGCCAAAGCAATTTGTCTTCCCAGAAACCTAGAAGCAGGCAGGCAAAAGACTAGCTTGTGCTTGGCGGTAAATGAAGACCGGGGGGGGGGAATAAAATGTGAAAAATCACAGCATCTTTCCTTTAGCCCCGCAATCGGTTTTTCCAAGAAAGAAGCGCCAGAGAGTTACACCTCTTTCCCTCCTCCACGCATCAAAGGACGGATTCCTTTCTTATTCACTAAATTAGCCCATTGGATAAAAAAAAATCTGAGCGAAAGCGTAGGCATTCTGACAGCCTGGCCATAAGGACCGGCCTGAAGCTTTTAGAGTACCACAACCTCCATTTGGCTGGGAGAGATCACTGCAGCAAATGGGGAATCAATTATGCAATTCGGCCGCCCCGAAAAGCAGCAATGTGTGTGTGTGAGAGAGAGAGAGAGGGAAAAGGGAAAATAGAGGCTGGCCACCAGCTTTTTCCTTTCCAAACACCAATCGCGACGCCTGTCTTCGTCCTTGTCTGGCTTTAGGCGCTGTTTACTCACCGAGCAACTCTTACAAGTGGCCTTTCGGAGTTCATCCCGCAGCCTCCACACTTCCCCCCCCCCGCCAGATGCAGCCCAAGAAAACTCCAAAAATATAGCCCCCCGCCCCCCCCGCGAGACGAGAGGGGCCCCCAATTCAAAGAACAACTTCTCTTACGGTTCAGCGAATTCTCCCTAAAGTTTGAATGAGCCACGGCAAGCCGCACTTCCTCCTGAATTCGTGTCAAATGCAAGCTTTTCCATTTCTCCCAACCTTTAACCGCCCTCTCACGTAAGACTCACAGAAGCCTCTTTGCTCTGTCTTCACCTTAAAAATACGCGCGCGAGGGATAAAAACCGTGTCCCAAAGTAAGATCAGGCGAGCCCCCCGCGTAACTTTCCCAAATCTAGTCTTTGCAATACGCATACTACTTGCGACGAGGGGAGGGAACCAAGTCTGTGGAAAATGAGCTCAACACTGGGCATCAGAACAATACTTTCCCATAGAAACCGAGACTTATATTTAATTCTTGGTTAACTCCACTCAAGTTTCACCTTCTATTTCCTCCGGAGATTTAAAACGCACGCAAGGATTTAAATCTGCATTGAAAACTGTCTGCAGATTTATCTGCATTGGCCTTAAGGGGGGGCGGGGGGGGGGGAGAGGTACAGCTGCTCATGCATAAGCTTTTCAAAACCCTTTATCAATCTAGACTGCAAAAGGGGGGGGGGGAGGCAAGCTCAGGAATCCCAGCAAAAGAATGCAAATAACGTCAATGCACAACTAAACTGCAAGCCCTGCCTTACAGGAACTCTGTGTGTGCGTGCACGCCGCGCGCCCGAGTATGTGCGCGCGTGTGTGTGTGCTTGTGTGCCTGCAAAAAGCACACAGATACTAAACAGGAAATGCAACTGAGAGCTATTCAGCGCCTCAAACTTCAAAATGCAATGGTATCCCGCAAATTGCATGCATGCAATTCCAAAATGCATGCACGACTTTTTGCAAATCTGCAAATAACGCAAGTCCGAGCCTTACCTCTCTGAGACATTTTCCCCTCTGCTTTGATGGGGGAGGGGAACACAAAAGACTTTGCCTTCTGTAGCTAGTTTTGCAACAAAGATGCAAACTGCAAGCGCTCAATCTTCATGCAATTGGAGTTTTTCTGACTTCTCACAGCAGATTTCCTTGCAGAGGAAGGAGCTGCAATTGCACGCCTTGCAAAACAGATTGCAAAGTGGGGTTTCTCCCGCTATTGCAATGGGAAGGAAAGCTGTGCTGCACCTACATGATGGGCCAGGACTGGCAGCTAAAAGCTCCAAACTTGGATCCGAGTGTCTTAGTGCGCAGACGTCCTTTGCACGACTAACGCGTTGAATTCTGGGTAATGTAGTTCTTCCGAATATTCACGCGAGGGTACCCCTTAAAAAGACTACTGGCTTCATCGTCGACGAGGTGTGCACCCAGATATGCAGAGGAGGCATCTACCTGGAGCCAATCGGTGGATTTGGTTGAATACTTTGATCTCCGCGACCATTGCAAAAGGGAAACGGCGGCTAAAGAGGCAGCATTGGGAGCCGATTTTGCCTGTAACCACGTTGCAAGATCTGCTATCTAGCAGTTGGCAGTTTCATAATGAGACGAGTTGCCGTGCTGGAAGGACCGAGGCACGTTGCGTGGTACAGCCGGCTGGTCTGCCTCCGCCGTCGGCCAGTTTCCCTGCGTGACCATTCCCACGAAGGAGCTTGGCAAACGCTTTCCGTTCCGCAAGCTCTCGTTGCTTAAATAAATACAGGATGGCAAAACTCTGGCTCTCTTGAAAAAAATAAAAGATCTTCATCGAAGATTTTGTAAAGTTTACGCCTTGGTTGCGACGTGGGTTTCCGCGGGTTACAACTTATTTCGGATTGCCGTGGAGGATGGTTTATATGGCTAGTGATCTTCTGAATTTTCTTCGTACCGTACTTTCACATTGATTTAGTGTCATCACTAGCGTCAAAGGGACTAACGCTGTAAAAGCCCTGCTCAATATATCCTCCCCCCTCTAAATTGCCGATAATATTTCTTAGGATGCTGTTCACCAACAAAATGAAAAACTAAAATTCATTAGTAGATGGTATTGTTTTATATGATTAAGGGGAATACAGGTAGTCCTTGATTTAGAACCGTTCAAAAGTTGGTACCCCAAAAAATGGATTACTGCAACATCCCCATAGTCATGTGATCAAAATTCAGATGCATTTCAACTGGCATAGTTATGATGGTTGCAGTTTCACAGGGTCATGTGATCAACTTTTACAATCTGACAAGCAAAGCCAGATTCACTTTACAACAGGTAGTTGTAGTAATACGATCTTCCAAGTTACCATGACGATTAGCAACTGAGTTTGCTGGTTCAAATTGTCACTCACTAAGCAAGGATTACCTATATTTATTTTGCTGGAAACCACCTAAAGTTTTTTTTCAAGATGACAGTAAATACATTTTGTAAAATGAGGAAAAAAAGATGAAGATCATTTTGATTTGAGTCGCAATTGTCACTTAGTAAGCGAGCCAATGTGATTTAGTAAATTAGAGCAGAGGTCCCCAACCCCTGGCTTGGTATTGGGCAGTAGCCCATTAGGAAGCAGGCCGTGCAAGTGGCAGATGAGTACAACGAAGCTCCATTTGCGCAAGCAGCAGGTAAGCATGTGAAACCATCCCCTTGTCGTCTCCCCCCCCCCCCCCCGGCTGGTCCATGAAGCCAGAAAGATTGGGGACTGCTGAATTATAGCAAAGAGCCCTAGATTCCAAGCCAATCTCTTCATGGAAACCCACTAAGCAATTCACCCTACCTACCTGAAAGGGTTGCTGTGGGGGAAACTAGGAGGAAGTGTTTTATATATATATATATACACAAAGTATATATATATATATATATATATATATATATATATATATATATATATATATATATATATATATATATATATATATATAATATATCCTTGTTTCTATAAACTAATAAGTTAAATTAAAAATGAGTTATGAAGCAAAATTGCAAAGAATACAAAAATAGATTTCACCATTATTAAGTATATAAATAAAACATAGGTAAAGGTAAAGGTTCCCCTCGCACATACATGCTAGTCATTTCTGGCTCTAGGGAACGTTGCTCATCTCCATTACAAATCCAAAGAGCCAGCGCTGTCCGAAGACGTCTCCATAGTCATGTGGCCGGCATGATTAAATGCCGAAGGCCCACAGAACACCATTAGCTTCCCATCAAAGTGGTCCCTATTTTTCTACTTGCATTTTTTACATATTTTGAACTGCTAGGTTGGCAGAGGTTGGGACAGGTAATGGGAGCTCACTCCGTTACATGGTGCTGGGGATTCAAACCACCGAACTGCCAACCTTTCTGATCGATAAGTTCAGCATCTTAGCCACTGAGCCACCAGATCCCCTTAGATAAAACATAATTGAAAAAAATAATATTGAGATCTATTTTTGTACCGTATTTTATTTTTTAGTATACAATCTTCTATCGAAAGAGACAAACATACCAGAAATGTATCTGGCAGAATTATAGATAATATTATTAAAAGATGTCTAAAATATACCTCGATCTTATATCAGCTTCAGATGTAAAGTGTCCATGATGCAATACTCATAGAGTTAAGTGATGGTTCCCGCTACAGATTTCCCTCATTGTGTCCCCAAAACATTCAGGCTTCCAAATTTCTGCCTCAAGCAATATTTTTAATAGTTAGGCAATAAATCACAAAAGTTGAAGGTTTATTGTGGAAATGCTGACAAACCCATAGTCGAGCGGCAGTGTAATACATAACCATGACTGCAATCTAGTGAACAGTGGAATGTGTCATTAAGGATTATCCCTGGCAGAAATGTGTAGGCAAAACACTGCAGAAGACCTATGCACTGTGTCTCTTCTCCTTGAAGATATTTTGGAATTCTCCTATTTTAATTTTTCGCAAAATAGATCAGGTCTGCAGAGATCTTGGACCAAATCAGATGCATGGCATCATACAATATATGGATCGTCTATTCCAGGGGTGTCAAACTCGCGATGTCACGTTGTCACATGGCGAATCACGACTTTTTCCTCTTCACTAAACTGGGGGTGGGCGTGGCCAGTGTGTGATGCATGAGTTTGACATTCCTGATCTATTCTAAACTAGAGTGCAGTGGGAAAGCTATTAAACAACCCAAGGCAGATAGCTATCCAACCAGTTTAAAAATCTCCAGTGAGGGAGAACCTATCAATGTTTAGGCAAACTATTTTACTGCTTCATTGCTGTTAAAAAAATAAACCAGAAAACTCAATCTGATGTTTCCTTCTTTTAATTGGTTGTCTTGTCTTCATTTTCAATAGAGAACAGATCTGCACAGACAGCTTTTGGATATTGGTAGTCTCCATTTTCTCTTCTTTAGGTTAAAGGTAAAGGTTCCCCTCGCACATATGTACTAGTCATTTCCGGCTCTAGGGGGCAGTGCTCGTCTCTGTTACAAAGCCAAAGAGCCAGCGCTGTCCAAAGATGTTTCCATAGTCATGTGGCCGGCATGACTAAACACTGTTACTTTCCTACCAGAGTGGTCCCTATTTTTCTACTTGCATTTTGACATGCTTTCAAACTGTTAGGTTGGCAGAAGCTGGGACAAGTAATGGGAGCTCACTCGGTAACACAGTGCTAGAAATTCGAACTGCCGACCTTTCTGATCGATAAGCAGCAGCCACTGAGCCAACGTGTTCTCTTCTTCAATAATGAGTAAAAGTGCTGAGTATGTTCAACTTGCAATTCCCACCCTTTTTGTGCTTGGATCCCGACACAAATGCATAAATCTTGGGGATTGCATTGCAACATAACACGAATGTCCGCCCTTATTGCCTGTCCTTCTCCAGATACCTTCGCAAAGTCCTAGACACCTGACTGACATCTCTCAGATTTTCCTCTTCTAGTTCTTTTGAATTCCAACATGACCCAATCACTTTTAACCAAGGTTCTTAAGGCCTTCAATCTATTGGTTAATACCAGTTGTTGGGATGAGGTCTAGGATAGCTGACTCCTTATTTCTTCTTCTGAAAATAACATTGTCAGAAGAGGTAGAAATCTGTTGGACGTTCCATTGTTAATGGGGTAAGCTTTCCAGCAGATATCAATATACCTGAAGTTTCCCGTTTTCGCTAGAACTTATATAGTGGACATCAACTCCTGTTAATCCATGCTACAAAGCCAACTGGTGAGGAATCTGAGAGAGGTGCTAACTTTGAAGGTCAGTTCCTAAATGCCAGAATGATGGGAAATAAGCTATTTTTAGAAGTCATTACCTGTGCTTTCCAACTGAGTTATATAGAGACTTGCATGCAGCCAACTTCTGGAACTTGGGAAAAAGAAACTGCCTATGAACTGGGATCTGTTAATCAGCTGTAATTATTCTCATCACCTAAAATCCTTTGCCATTCCCAATAGAACAATTCATTTTCCAGAGAGCAGAACAGAAAAGTTCCATAAACTGTCTTTTGCTTTAAGAGCCAAGCTATATATTACACAGAACAGCCCCAAAGCCCTTTTATTCAGAATAAGCTATTCCAAAGAGTGCTGACAGTTTAGCATCATGGCATGATGAGATAAAGTAAATCATTTTTCTCTATTTTTTTTTTTAATTTGAAGGGTGGAAAATTTTAAAACTCCAGGTTACGATCAATTGCAGTTGTTAAATATATTGCTGTTATTAACTATGATTAATTTTTAAAGTTCAAATGGCACTAGCCTTAATCCCAGATACAATTCTGCAAGGTCAGCAAAGAATAATCAGCAAATTTATTTGGAAAGGGAGAGAAAAACCAGACAGAAATCAAAAATCCCAAACAAAGCCATTGCAACATGCATCCCTATTAAAAACTGACATGGGGCCCACTAGAACAAAGCTACAATTAATTAGTTGGAATGTGGCCGATTAGTTGTCAAAATGTGGAGATAGTAATCTTGTAAGGTTCATAACTACATTGCTATCTTGCTTACAAGAAACCTAGTTTTCAACTGAGTTGCCACTGAATGGATAAAAACTTTACTCCCTAAATGTGAAGTAAGATAAGATCAGACCTGTAGGCAGGTGAGGTGAAAAAAAAATTCAAAATTACTGGAAAAAATATACAGCATCATTTAAAACAAAAGTTAAAAGCAAAGCTTGAACTGAAAACCTTCGTGTGTGTTTTTTTTAACTAGAATTTTTTCCAGAGAAATAAATGTATCAAGAAATATATAGTACTGATGACCATGAAGATAAATTTGACCCAATACTGGAAAAGGCATACTTACCTGAGAATATTAGATTGAGAAATCAAAATTGGGGAAATCACAGCAGTAATAAAATTAACACATCCAGAACAGAAGTATCATACAGGTAAATCCTTGACTTACATTCATTTAATGACCGCGTTCAAAGTTACAAAACAGCATTGAAAAAAGTGACATGACCATTTTACACAGTTACAAGCTTTGCAGCCATCCCCATGATCATGTGAACAAAATGCAGATGCTTGGCAACTGGTTCGTAGTTATGAACTATGCTATGTCCCTGGGTTATGTGATCATCTTTTGCGACCTTCTGACAAGCAAAGTCAATGGGGAAGCCAGATTCATTTAACAGCTGGGTTACTAATTTATCAACTGCAGTGATTCATTTATTAACTGTGACAAGAAAGGTCGTAAAATTGGGCAAAATTCATTGAACAAACATCTCACTCAACAACAGAAATTTTGGGCTCAATTATGGACGTAAGTTGAGGCCTACCTGTATAAATAAACTGAAGCAAAAAATGGCTTCCCTGTGTATCACACAGACAAAATCAGAACCTGGAGCACAGTTTTTAAGGGAAAAAATATTTGATGTAAGGCAGTAGCCAAAAGCAATTTTAATATTTAGAAATAATTGAGCATACTCACTAATTGGGTACAATGGGAGGGAATATCAAATATTGTTTTTACACATTGTTTTATTTATTTTATCTCCTTTCATAAGATTGTATGCATTTATTTCAGATGATTATAAATAGTATTTGTTATTAATGTAAATACTAAAATTTAGAGTTTTCCAGGGATTTATAATTATTTCTTAACTTGCATCTGGTTTTGAGAATCAAAATCCAAGAAAGCGCATCATGAAAAGAAAGAACACTGAAAAGAAAGAAACTACATCTGCGGGCGAAACCATCTTGAGTTTCTTCAGAAAGGAAGGAAAACCAATAAATTGCCTTGAAATCACCTTTGACATTATTCTAGGAAAAGGTTAGGAAACAATAAAGTTAGCACCTTCAGACAAAAGCTATTTTGAAGTTGAATTACTGAAGATAAAAATAAATGGTATCATGCATTCCATTCTCTCCTATTATAGAAATGCATAAACCATGTGGGGCTAATCCTGCCTTGGGTAGGAATGGAAACTTTTGGAGGTTTAAACTTTGGGTTAACTTTCAATCTCCTCGGTTCCTGTCATTGCATGTATCCTTGAAGCATTTACTTTCTTTTTCCTTTATGCTTTCAAAATAAATCGCATTGAACATTTCAGATAGCTAATTTGCTTTGTGCGTGCATGCATGCGGTCTTTTGCAACATGAGGCCACCCATTTGTCAAGTATAGCCTAGCCCTAGAAAGTGGTGTTAAAAGAGGTTTTATAGCAGAATTTTTGTAGAAGGTAGGGTAACCTATAAAACAAATTCAGGAGGAAAAAATGTGTAGCTCATAACAATGGGAGAAACCCAGTAAAAACAACCCAGTCACCCTTCAACTGGCTATGACACAATTTCAAAGAGGAAAGGGATGAAGGAAGGGTCACAACAACTCAACAAGGAAGGAAGCAAACCCAGAATGTGCAGAGATGGATAGATTAACATTGGCAATTAAAGAAAAAGAAGAAACTGAATATTACGTAGTATGGGATCTATTTTATCAATAGTTGGAAAATAAAACAAGTTAAAATGGAGTAGATGAATATACAGAGAAGTAAGTTAAGATTGTTATAAAGATAGTAGAAATAAGAGATAATGGCTATAAAGGAAATGTGATTATTGTTATATTGGTAGGAAAAGTACTAATTATAATTGTCAGCACAAGACGTATGTACCCAGTCGACACACTGTTTAAATGAAAGATGGATATATTGTAAATATAAAATAAAAAACTTTACCAAGAAAAAGAGGAAAGGGGCAAACCCTACATTGTAACAAAAGGGACAGAAAGACAGCTGCTTAGCAAAGCAACATAGCCTTCATTTGCCAAGAAACCCTCAACCCAACTGCAGATTCAGGACCTAAGGTTCATCAAGAACCTTCGAGGTACACTGCATGAACAAATTAAAGCCTTTTTAAAAGACAAAACTTGTGAACACTGTTGATTTTAATATGGTGTACTTTGCAATGCACAGTCCTTTTTGTTATTTTTTTTAATATGCTATCTAGGCAGGTTTAGTGCTTATCAGTATTTTTTTACATTTGCAAATTCATCAGTATGCTGCTAGAAATGCTTATGGGCCAACATTATTGCCTTAAAATCTGTTACGGATGACCCAGGGATCACTAGACTTCATTGCAAATAGAGTGTGAGATGTTAGGCACTGTAATTTTCTAGCACTCTGACAATATAAAACACATGGCTTATGATTTAAATAAGCATCCATTTCAAGATCAAAGCATCCATAGACAAAGTTAATTGCCATAGCCGGTCTAAATCAGTTTAATGCATGAAATAAAGGTGAGTGGACCAGGGCTTTCTCTTCACTGGAAAGCAATGGACCCGAGGAATGGTCTGGGGGTTGGGAAGGAAAAGCTCAGGGTGAGGCTCTTCTCTAGACCTGCATTCACAATTTGAAGCCATATGCTCAATCTTTCAAATGGTCCAGACAGCCTGATTTGGCATTCAGTTTTTGCTTCCAAAAACAATTAAAAAAAAAAAAAGAAACCTTCTGTGACTGCGACACCATTGTCATGCAAATAAAAGTCGAACAAAACCTCAATATTCTCATTCAAGCACCTTTTTCAACAGACTGGCTGACACTACGTGGTTTGAACGAGGGACAATTTCTCAGTCAGGCTCTGGGAATAAATTTGCTATAGTACCAAATTTCTATAGTATAGTACCAAAATTTCTCCAAAAGTAGTAACCCTGTCCTATTAGTCCCACACAGTTATTTTGGCAGGAGATGGAGAGGTTGGATGAATGGAGGATTCCCTGTATCGCCTTTTTATGGTTAGATTGCAAAAGGAGAAGTATTGGCTGAATGAATAGGATTTAATAATCCCCATTCTGTTGGTGTATACAGGGAATCCTCCATTTATTCAGTGACTGCTCAAAGTTACAACACTATTGAAAAAAGTGGTTTACAACCAGTCATTGCACTTATGACTATTGCAGCATCCCCATCAGAGGTGGCATTCGGCAGGTTCTGACCAGTTCTGGAGAACCAATAGCAGAACTTTTGAGTAGTTCGGAGAACTAGCATATACCACCTTTGAATTACCCAGTCCCCATCTATTCTCTGCCTGCCAAGTCCCAGCTGATCGGCTGGGTCTTGTTTTGTTGCCCTGCACAGGAGAATGGAGCTGGAAAGCAGGTTAGTGAGTTGGGGAGGGAATGGGGATTTTACAGTATCCTTCCCCTGCCATGCTCACAAAGCCATGCTCACCAAGCCATGCCCATAGAACCGGTAGTAAAATTTTTTGAATCCCACCATTGATCCCCATGATCATGTGTTTAAAATTCGGGAACCTTGACAAATGATCAGACCTCTCAGAGGTGGGAGGACTATGTCATTTTTTTTCCAATTGTGAATCAATATGGGAAATGCCTCCATTCATAGAATATTTTCAGCAGTTCACAGAACATGCTGGACCAATCTAGTCAACAAAGCATGCTGTGGGTTAGTGCCAAGTGTGAACCCAGCTGCACAGGTTCAAGTTAAAGCAGGTGCTTTGTATTGACAACAGGTCTGTAGCGAATTAATTGCCCTTATAAATGATCCCAATTAGTGAGGCTTGCATAATGGTGGAAGAACATAGTTCACGGAGGACATTGCCCTACATAAAATACCACCCACCATTCACTGTGTCAGCAGAAACCCTGCTACCATAAATTAAGTTCTCCAGACCATCCATTGCACACAGATCTGGAGCACCTTTAGCAGTTCACGTTCAAACTGTGCTCTTATCGAGGGAAAATGTGTCAATATATCCTCCCCTGGAGTGTAATTGCTATTCCCCTTAGTCATTGCCACCTATTAGAAAAAATATAGGGAGACATCTGAATGCTGCAATCCTGCTGTGTCTAATCTTGGTAATATTTTTCTCCTGTGCTGTTTCACTTTTATTTATCTATTTATTCATTCATTCATCTCATGAGCAAATGATTCTGGGCTGTGTACAATAAGGCTAAAGCAATAAATATCTAAAATCATTACCTATTACAAAAATTTAAACATTAAAAACTATAAAAAAGAACAGCCAAAACAACATTAATAGATGAAGGAATGTTAATAGTAATCGAGCCATCTCACCAGATCACCATTTTTGCACCAATTTGGTTTTGACCAAATCTGCCTCTGCAGATTTATATAGTTGTTCCCCCAAAGTGGCTTTCTGTTGCTTTCTCTTCCTTTCTATTCATTCATTCATTCATTCGTTTGTTTGTTTGTTTGTTTATTTATCAAATGTAGAGACTATCCATCTTGTTTTTAGGGGAATATGGTAGTATACATGGAACCAAAAGATTGAAATATTCCAGACAAAATTGAACTTGACAGGACTAGTAAAGAAACATTGTTGACAAGGAGATTGGGCATTTTGGAACTATTTCTCCTTTTCTTTGTTTCTTAACTTTATACTTCATTGCTTCTAAGAATGGGGGTGCAGTGGAATACTGTCAGTGGTGAGATTCAATTTTTTTTCTGGACGTGGCTTTGTGGGCGTGGCAGGGGAAAAATATTGTAAAACCTCCATTTCCTCTCCACTCCTGGGGGAAGGTTAATGCAAAATCCCCATTCCCTCCCCATCCCACTAACCTGCTTTCCAGCTCCGTTTTCCTGTGCAGGGTAACAAAAGAAAACCCAGCTGATCAACTGGGATTCAAGAGACATAGAATAGATGGCGGCGGAGCCAGTCAGAGCTGGTATTTGCAGGTTCTCCAAAGTACTCAAAATTTCCGCTACCTGTTCTCCAGAATTGGTCAGAACCTGCTGAATACCACCTCTGGATTCCTTGCTTGTATGCATTGGATTAATGGTGGAGCAGTGAAAGATAAGCACATTGGAAGACTACAATTAAATATCCTAATCGCATGATACATATTTCTTTGTTCACAAAAACAGTATTAAAGAAAGATTATCAGTCAGGTACTAACACTGCACACAAGTTTCATTTTAAAAGAGGGAATGCAACAGGAAAGGATTTGAAGCAGGAGTCTTTGGAAAATACAGGATTGCCAATGTACTATCTATCTACCGGTATGGATCATTAAAGCAGCCGCATCTTTTCCACAGTAGGCAAAAGTTGCTTTTGTGGTTCATGCGTTCTGAAACACATCTTCCAAATCAAGTCCAAAACATTGTATAGCCATAATATGCAGACATATATCAATAGCCATGCTGTCTTAACTTACCTAGAGCAACACTAAGAAGAGATTATTGGTTTAGCTATCCCAAAATGTCACTATAGTATAATCCTGCTCATTTAAGGTAGGAAAACTCCTTTTGAACCAGAGGGGAAATGATGATAGAAGGCTGGTTGAACTCTGAATTGCAGTTAGATTAAGCTAGCATTGATGCTGATTTAAACTGCTAGTAACTCCTTAAAATTGGAGTTTCACCATTCACTTAAACGCCTGTTATTTACCGCTAAGATTTTTTAAATGATTACTGGATGCCATAAAATGTTTTCACATACCAAACTCATATATGGAACATCATGTACTTTTGAGTGTATATGATATATAGGAAAGGGAGAGAACATGTGTGAAAAAATATCTTAAATATGGTTGCACCAGAGCTTTTATTTTATACAATTATTAAGAAAGTGGAAGCATGCATGGTCTTCATCCCACATAAATTCTGCAGTTGCCTTCTAATCAACCTTTTACAATATGCACCATTGCCACATACATTGTTAAAGAAGAACTTCCATTGGGTGTAGCTTCTGCCCTCATTTATAATGCTAGACAGGTAGAACAAGGTCCATGGGGCCGTTGCCAGTGCTGCCACTATGAAAGAAGCCTGGTCTTAAAAGAGATTTTTGGAGCAGTGAGAACAGTCTGAGGGCATACTCAGCAGTTTCAGTATGAGAAATGCCATCCACATTCCTGTGATGATGTTTGAAAAACCAGCTCTGTAACATTGCAGTGTGCCTTGATTTGTATTGTGGAAAACCAAGTTACAAAGGATGCCAGCTGTTTCACAAATCTAGCAGTGTCACCAGCATATCTGTGCAATCACAACGGGGAGTCACCAACCTAACTTTGCAAGTGGTTATATAATATCTGGGGTATTTCCAAATATTGGCTCCACCTGCAAATGTTGCTTCATGCTCTCTGATCAGAAGGATGAAATTCTAAACAAGGATCTATCTGATATAAAAGAAATCTGGGCACATTTAGCATATTTCTTCAAGCAGCACTAACCATATTCCATTTCAAACCTGTCAGCATTAACTCTGTTCAAATGGCTCTCCATCTAAAAGACAAGCTAGAATCTTTTCAAATAGATCTCCCGAACTTTCTATACAATTATTATGCTTTTATGTTTAATTAAAAGAGCAACAGTGCTGAAGAATGTATATCATTTCAGAAGTGTAATTAATTCCTGATATTAAATTGATACAAGGTTATTTTTTGAACAAGCAATATGAACTCCTATATACTCTGGAATGGGGAGGGAAGGAGAATAATAAGTGGGAGGGAAGCAATAATGTGATTTGTGTTTTGCTGCCCAATAAAAAAATGCTGACCTTTTATCTGATAAATAATTCTGTAGTTAACCCTAGCCCTAAAACTAAATTATTGCTAATGACACTTTTTTCCTGACAGTATAGTAAATATTGTTAGTTTGTGCAGCTTATCTCTCCCCATATAACTGAGTTCTCTGTAAAGATTTCCAAGCTCCTTCTGGATTTCAAATACTTAGTTTAATTAAGATTTGCCTGATGATAGAACCTTTCTGATTCTGATAGATTCAAAGAGCTTTAAATATGATTATCCATGGGGATTTCCCCACTTTGGAATATACAAATGAAAGGGTAATATATTACAAAATACTTTCTAATTTGATTTTTGTAATTTTAGTCTTTTGTCCTAAAGTGCAGCTGCTGTTCCTATGAGATCTTGGCTGCAAAACTGGACAGTCACTGCATGATAGAGAAAAATCTGTTTTCTTGCTGCCATTCAGTAGACGTGTGAATTTTTGAACTCTGATATGGCAAGCCTAACTCTTACATCTTTCCTGCAGTGAAATGCGTAACTGTAATGCAAGGAAGATGAAATTCTCATCTGCATTGCAATTTGCAGATTTGCATCTTATGCAGAGGTGGGATTCAGCCAATTCGCACCACTTTGGGAGAACCAGTTGTTAAGTTTCTGAGCAGTTTGGTGAATTGGGTGTTGGAAGAAATCATTAGGGCAGAGAACCGGTTGTTAAATTATTTGAATCCCATCACTAATTTTATGTTAAGGTTGATTGTGGAAGGTCGCTTCAACATTAGTTTTCTCTCCAGCTTTTATTGTTGTTGTTCATTCCTGATAGGCAAAAATGCAAATACTCTGCTACATATTCTAGGATGGAAAGTCAAAGTAGGGGGTGAATGGGAGAGATCCAAGATAGCAATACTCCTTGGAATCCTTTTCAATGTCAAGAAACAACAACCCTGTGAAGTACGTTGGGCTGAGAGAGAGAGGGAGTTACTGGTGCAAAGTCACCCTCAGGCGGAACTAGCAATAGCGGCAGTATTTAGACTTATATATCATTCCATAGTGCTTTACAGCACTCTCTGTGTAGTTTACAATGTCAGCATATTGCCCTTAGCAATCTGGCTCCTCATTTTATTGACCTCGAAAGGATGGAAGGCCGAGTCAACTTTCAGCTGATCAGGATTGAACTCCTGGCTGTGGGCAGAGTTAGCTTGCAATACTGTATTCTAACCACTGTGGCACCACAATGGCTAGAACTCACACTTCCTTAGTTTCTAGCCTAGGGCCTTAACCATTAGACCAAACTGATTCTCTATATATGTCTCCTCTTTGCTACAAACCATCTCTTGGTTGCTATCAATCTATGAATCTTAGCTCTAATTAATCACTTACCCACCAACTTTTTAATGCAAGAAGTTGACTCAGCTTATTAATTCTTAGGCTTATCCTGTTTTATGGATGGCTGTCTTCATTGTCTGCCTTATGTTCTGCACTTTATTGCCTTTGATTCTTCCTATACTTTTAAAAGAATTTTAATATGACCTTGGTTTGAAAGAACCATTAAGGAGGCACTTGGAAAAATTACACAGGCCAGAGAATGAAGCAAATGGGAGAAAGAAATTCAGAATGATTCTGCCTTGATTTTATTGCTATAAGGGGAGAACAGACAGAAACTTGGACAGGTTTTCAAGATTCTGTTATTGCTGTCTACAACAATAAAATTATATTCCTGGAATCTCTGTGGTATAGATTCTTTAGATTCTATCTCAAAAGATTGACACTACCCTACCCAAGATTTCAAATGTGAAGCAACAAACTTTTATGGTTAATTTCCCCACAGCAAACCAAGGACAGTTGTTAAGTGAGTTGTGTCCCATTTTAGGACATTTTTGCCACGTTGACTTTGCTTGTCAGAAGACATCTGAAAAGATTACAAATGTTGATCACATGATCCCAGGACAGTGCAACTATCATAAATACATGCCAATTGCCAAGTGCCTGAATTTTGATCACATGGCCATAGGGATGCTGCAGTAGTTGTAAGTGTCAAAAAACAACCATAAGTCATTTTTTTCCAGTGCCATTGTGACTTTGAACTGTTGCTAAACAATCCTTGTAAGTCAAGGATTACCTGTATAGATTTAGACATAGAGAACATTCAAAAAAGGTGGTGCTGCTTTCAGAATTGTTTTTGTCATGAAGTTGCCTTATCAAGATAGAATGACTTTGGTATTATTTGTGTTTATTGTCAAAACATATGGTAGAAGCCACATGTTTCACAAATGTAAGGGAAGTCATCATGCCATTTCAGGTTAATGTGAGGTGGTTTTCTTTTTTAATTCAAGAAAACACATTTACCTTATGCAGCCCTGCAAGATGTTTATTTTTAATCTGAAATTATTTCTTCTGATGATATCTTCCTGACCAAATCTATCCTGTAAGCTCCATTAGGAATACGCTAAATAATGGAATAGAGTAGAAAAAACATGTTTATTTTTTCCTTGACCAACAGGAATCACCAGGACAAAAGTCCTACCATGGACCTTCTTCCACATTTAGAGGTGCTCAAGAAATATCTAAAATATTTGGGAGTCAACACTGCTACAGTGTCAAAGGTGCTGGCCGAGTAGCAGTGAGACCCAAGTTCTTCAGTCCACCCTCTGCCACAGTAGCTTTATGGCAGGGGTGTCAAACTCGATTTCATTGAGGGCCGCATCAGGGTTGTGTTTGACCTCGGAGGGGCCAGAGGTATGTGGCCAGGAAGCATTACCAGCTTAATGTCACTTGTGTCGGGGACGCCTGTGGTGGCGAGTGCTCTGCCAGCTCCCAAGCTCCATTTTCAGCTAGGACAGCCTCCTGTAACCCTCTGCCAGTGAAAATGGAGCATGCAGCCCTCATGAGCTCCATTTTTGCTGGCAGAGGCACCACGGGCCAGTCCTTCACTGTTTCCAGGGCAGTCCCATGGACCAGATCTAAGCATCCCATGGGCTGAATGTGGCCCCCAAGCATTGAGTTTGACACCCCTGTTCTATGATGTCCACTCTATAAGTTAGACCAGACTAAGAAAAACCATTTCATTAACAGAATCGTTCAAGTCTGAATGGGCTTCCCTTTTTTATTTTTTTTAATCTTGGTGCAGGTTGGTGGGAGTAAGGATGCTGTCTTAGGCATTTCTACAAACCACTTTCTTGGTCTGGCCTTAGGTCTCATTTATCTGATTATTGCCTTGGTAATGAATCTTTCCTCTGACCTTCAAAGTCATTCTTAATATTCACTCCACCGGATGGCCTCAAATCATGCATTCTATTTCTCAAACCAACATATATCAAAAGTGTTGCAAGGAAAAAAATCAGGGGAGGAAATGCTAAATATTTTGTCTTGAAAGGAAGGAGTGTGTTTGTGTGTGTACTCATGAATCATATATAACCATGAATTAAAAAATCCACATCAGACCATAAACAGGCTACATTTTACCTTTAGAACCGATGCTTGAGGCCTGTACGTGTACCAAACAATCCTGTTCTTCTGATTCATCAGTAATGAATGCTTTATTAAAATGGGATCATTGGAATAGTCCCAAATGGTTTTATTCCTGCTGGGATGGAAAAAAACTTCATTCATGGAATTCACTGGAAGGGGCCCAGCATTTTCTGTTCCTTCCTCTACTCGAGCCAAACAATCTCATTGTTCACAATGATTTCAAGTCAAACAAAAAGACTAACCGTAATAGCA
Organism: Bungarus multicinctus; assembly: GCA_023653725.1. Taxonomy (NCBI): domain Eukaryota; kingdom Metazoa; phylum Chordata; class Lepidosauria; order Squamata; family Elapidae; genus Bungarus; species Bungarus multicinctus. The sequence continues at coordinate 129,479,212 of CM042834.1, forward strand.
GAAGCTACAAGAATAATGGTAAAAGTCAAACAGATTACTGGGATTCTATTCTGCCCAGCCTGTTCTTCTACATTTATTATCAGGTTGATGGGCAATAAAACAGGAACTGGGACACAACTAGAAACACTATTTTGATTTGAAGATATGGTACACATGGACACATACAGGAAGGTGTAGTTTTGCTTCATGTGACCTTATGTAAACTTGCCTCAATAAACAAAACTAAAAAGATACCTCTTTATAAAAGCATGTTATCAGCTGTCAAATTAGTTTATCAAGAAGATTTGGCACTATATGTAAATCTGCATATATTAAAAATCTACCTAAAAGTTACTCCACAGAATATCAAGTTTTGAAATTCTGATTTCTATTGGTGGGACCTCAGGTTTTCAAATACAGGAGTAAATAAATCCTTAATTAACATGACTGTTAAAGCAATTCCATTCCTGAATACAATTCCTGAAACCACTGGAATGTGTTAATCCTGATTAAGTTAAGTAATTAATTTCACAGGAATCATTTCGGGAGTCTTTTCCCAACTGCTGAATTGTAATGTAGTCAACAGAAAATTCTCTTTCCCTTCTTCAGATTTCACTAGGTGCTTCTGTGCACTGTCTCTTGACCAATAAATATTAACCTCTGAGAGATGAACAGGGAGTCAAGCTGCACATGGATGTATACAACTGTATGAACATACAAAGAGTGTACTTAAGAGCAGAGGGTAACTCAAGTACCCTTATGTAATTCTGCAATCACACAAATCTGCTTTATGCAGCAGTGGCACCTTGCCAGTCTTTCATAAACAACAGAGGCATCTGTGGAAATGCCAACTCCATGTGCTGCCCTCTGCACTGCTTTCTAAAATGTAAAAATACAACTGGAAGCATAGACAGCATAGGCTGGCAAGGAAGGAATCAGTTGTTTCCAGGCTAGAGAGAACCTGTAAACATACCTCAACCACCCAAGAGCATCAAGTGAATTGCCAAATACCCATTAACTTAGAAAGACGGGAGAAGGAAAGACTAGAACATGGATATTTAAAGGCCCTGAATTCTTGTTCTGCAGTAAGCAATCAATAGCTGTATTAAGGTTTCATTCTCATTTGTAGGAAAGATCCTGAGCTAAGTCATGTCTGGAAACCTTCTGCCAAGCCTAGCTGAGAGCAGAATTAAGGATTAAATGTTTGAAGATTTATTGTTGGGTCCTAACGTGAATTTTGACAAAAGAAAAGAAACTCTCAAGTCATGGGACTGCAGTGGGTTTTCCAGGGTTTGATACAAATGAGAATGTTATTTTTTTTCTTAAGATATCAAATGGCTTTTATATTTGGCTTTGGCAACCTTTATTGGCAAGAGTTATTTACATCTAGGTAACTACGTTCCATTCTCTGCCTGGACAGCCACAGCCATGGATTGAGTTTTAAAATTCACTATAAAGTGGATGCTTTCCTATTCTCCTCTGCAGCCTAAGTGTATTCTGCCTGTGTGTTATGCATCCCATAATACTGACTTAATGCATATGTACACTGCCCTATTTCTAAATATCTTACCTACTTTCTATTTGGAGGTTAAAAAAAAAAAGAGGCTAAATATAGTGGCCAGCATTCCCTCTTCCAGGCTGGCTGAGGCTTCTCTTTGGTTGAGAAAATTTCATACCTTCTGTCACTTCAGCCTCCCCAGAGACCTTCTGCAAAGAGTAGACAAACTTCTCTATATCTCATTCAGCTCCATTTAAGGAGATTTCAGGCCCCACTTGAACCAAAAAATATAACATTGCCCAGTCCTGCTCAAGACCATTAGCCTACATTCAGAGGTGAGAATCATTTTTTTTTTTTACTACCGGTACTGTGGGCGTGGCTTGGTGGGCATGGCAGGGGAAGGATATTGTAAAATCTCCAGTCAGAGGTGGTATTAGCCGGTTCTCTGAATTACGCAAAATTTCCACTATCGGTTCTCCAGAACTGGTCAGAACCTGCTGAATACCACCTCTGCCTACATTGCTAATGAAAACCAATGACAATTATTCAACAGACTGCATTTATTTATTTATTTATTTATTTATTTATTTATTTTTGTCAATTGCTTACAAGATAATAGATACAAGTAAAAACATAGTTATGAATATACGGATATATATATAAGAAAAATAAAAAATATATAAAAGAAACAATAGGACAGGGACGGTAGGCACATTGGTGCACTTATGCACACCCCCTTTTCTCTTAGGAAAGGGGTGAGGTCAATAGTAGACAGTCTAAGGTTAAAGTTTTTGGGGTTTGGGGAAGAAACCACAGAATCAGGTAGAGTATTCCAGACATTGATATACTGGCTGAAACTGCAAGGCAGGAACCAATGATTCTCAGGCCAGAAAAAAATCATTATGTAGACATAAAGCATCTTTGTTCTATTCTCAAGAATAGTCCAAAGTTAGTTGAAAAGGCAGAAGGAAAAAGCCTAAAATGTGTACCTATTGCATGTGTAGGGCTTAGTTTACTTGTTTTGTGATAATTAGTATATGATTTTTTTATTTTTGTCTGCAATAAAACAATTTATCTAGCTGTATTCTGCTTATAAAATTTTTGTGTAAGCAACTTTATGATATGGGTTTGAGTGTTTGGAGAATCAAATTTTATTGAATGCCTAATGTAAAGTCTGATATGTAATTAGGAAAATTAAATATCCATCTTCAACTCATACATACTGTCAAAAAGCAGATGGACTGAATACAAGTTTAAAAAGGTTCAATACAATCATAGTTATAGTGGATTCATTATTTGCAAGATATATTGGCATAATATATGCTATTGTCTTCTAACTTGAAAAACAAATATACTGGTAGTCCTTGAATTATGACCACAATTGTTGCTAAACAAGACAGTTAATTGAGTTTTGCCCCATTTTACAGCCTTTCTTGCCACAGTTGTTAAGTGAATCACTGCAGTTGCTAAGTTAGTAACACAGTTTTTAAGTGTATCTGGCTTCTCCATTGACTTTGCTTGTCAGAAAGTTGCAAAAGGAGATCACATGACCCCAGAACACTGCACTCATCATAAATATGAACCAGTTGCCAAGCATACAAATTTTGATCATGTTACCATGGGGATGCTGCAATTGTCATAAATGTGAAAAATGGCCATAAGTCACTTGTAACTTTGAACTGTCACTAAACAAAAGGTTATGTCTGCATTGCATTCTATCCTGATAAATGGCTTACCTTGCAATTTGCATTGTCAGAGTTGCTAGGTGTGGATGTTCACAGGCTAGTAATAATTATAGAGAAACATGCATATTTTATTTTTATTTATTTATTTATTTTGTCAAGCAATTATAAGATAACAGGTATAAGTATAAACATAGTTATGGATACATGAAATGGATACGTATAAGAAAAATAAAAGAAATAAAAAAAAAAAAGAAACAATAGGACAGGGACGGTAGGCACGTTGGTGCGCATATGCACGCATAGGTTTTCTATCTTAATCAGGGTCCCCGTATCTTTTTCCACATAGGAAAGATTTGCAAAAATCTTTCCTTTCCCATCTTTCTTTTCCAAAGTGACAAAGCCCTGGAGTACCAACAATTATATTATTAACATAAGCTTACATTCTTTATATATCTGAGGGAGAGTTCTGTAAGAAAAAAAATTAGATTAATTTAAGTCTCAAGCACTATAGCAGATGGGAGGAGAAAAGAACAGATTGCTACAGGTCTGGAACAGGGAATACTAAACTTATCTATTTACTACTACACTTCATTATTAAGACATTTTTGTGGATAATGGAATGTTAATTAAAGTAACTTCGCCTAATATTATCTAATCTATATAGAAAATATTTTTAATACTACTTACAGCTATGCTACTGTTTAGGGAGGTTTGAAACCTTTATGACTTAATCGTTATTCTCCAATTACGTGGCTGATGACATTTCAGCTTTCCTCTTTCCACACACTTGTGTTCTGGCACACAGTTCCTGGACTGACTTCTCTGCAATGTTGCCAGGGATAATTTGTTAAAATGCCAAATCCTTTACCACCTTATAGTCTCTCCTTAGTGTGTGATAATCATCTTTTATTTCAAATGGCTAGAACAACCAATTTTCAATTCTTATTTTGTAATTCTCTCCTGGCTGCTTACAACAGAAGTAGGCAAACAATGTCTCTTTTGCAGACTGTGAAGAAATTCATAAAAACAGGGGAAAGGACTAGTAGTTGTAGTTGATATGGTGTTTTTCCTTAGGTGCCAAAGAATTAGAGGTATCTCAATATTTGAGGGCTCCTAAAAAGATGAGGGGTCAAGACTATTTTCCAAAGCACCAAAAGGCAAGACAAGAAGCAATGGATGAAAACTAACCAAGGAGAAAAGCAACCTATAACTAAGGAAAAAAATCCCAATGGTGAAAGCAATCAACCAATGGAATAGCTTGCCTTCAACTGTGATAAGGAAATAGAAGGATTAACAAGGTAAACTAAGGTAAATGGATACTTCTGGTAAAGATTAAAATAGAAAACGCTGGTTTTTAATAAAATATAGAATAACTCAATTGAATAAGTAAAATGAATGAAATGTGTGAAGAACTCTGATCGGAATTGCAAAATGTGAGGGGAATAATAAAAGAAAGCATGGAACTATGGGATATATTGGCAGAAAAACTAGAAATGGTGATGTAGTTCACAGAAGAACAAAGAAAATCTAAAGAGGACGAGTTAAAGAAAGAAGAAACCAGCCCAAAGGAGCAAAAAGAACAATGGACATTGCAAAAAGACATGAAATAAATTAAAATTAAGATTTTGATGATAGATGTGATAAATAAAAGGGAAAATACTTCCAAGATTAAACAAAAGAAGAAGCAGCTATACAAGAAGAAATTGCAAAAGAGAGATGAGGAGAGGGATGGGGAAAAATAAATGAATAGGAGATGAAAACAAAAATAATAATAGAGGAAAAAAGAGGAGCTAAGAGAAAGGACTGGAAAAACGTAGAAAAGGGGAAACTGGCTAAAATTATAAAATTACCCGAGAGACTAAGAGATGATGGTTAAAGATAAAATAAAGGAGGGATTCCACGTGAAAATGTATTTTGGTCTTTTTTAGAAATATAGATTGGGGAGTTTTGAAGTTTAAAGTTTATTGGGAATTACTTTCAAAAATAAAGAAACAAGCTTAATTGGAATTAAAGGGGAATAAGACCTCACAGTAAGAATATTATATAATTATATATGAGAAAAATGATGATAGAGTAAGAGAAATTAAGATGGTTTTATTGTTATTAAATCATTTTATTTTTACATATATTACATTAAATATGAAATAGAAAATGTAATTAATTATACAAATGATATTAGAAAAACAAAGAATATGGTAAATGATAAATGATTATACTCTAAAGTATTTGCAATGAGATTGTTATATTATGATTTAAAAAGTGATGAATAAAATTTAAATATAATTTCATAGATAACATTTGGTTAAATGGAAACAAAGAGGAAATATGATTTTTTTTAATTTTTATATATATTATATTAGATATGAAATAGAAAATGCAATTGATTATACAAAGGAAATTAGAAAAACAAAGAATATGGTAATGCAATGAGATTATTATATTATGATTAAAAAGGTGATGAATGAAAATTAAAATTCCATAGGCAAAATTTGGCTAAATAGAAACAAATAGGAAATATGAAATGATTATATTAATATATCTGGAATAAGTGTAAGATTCATCGTAGATTGGAGGAAATACCATGTGGATCCTGAATGTATTAGTTTTATTTTATTTTTGTTTTTTGTTTGCTATACACCAGCTTTGAGAAAGTAAAAGAAGAAAATATGTAAAATAAAATAAGTGGTAAGCTGAAAATGAAAATAATAGGGGATAAAGAGTGGAAAATATGTTCTAGGATGAAATGTTTTTGTTACTGGATTAATGAATGGAAAATATGAAGCGAAAATATACTTAAAGATCAATGAAATAGATAATGATTTGATATGAAACTAGATAAGAAAGCTGGAAATGTAACTATGACTATGTATGCATGTTGAACTTGGAATCACATTGCTCACTTGAAGAGATGTATACAAAATAAAAAATAATAAAATTAAAAGGAATAGCTTGTCTTCAGAAGTTGTCGGTGCTCCATCACTGCAGGCTTTCAAAAAGAGACTGGACAACCATTTGTCTGAAATGGTAGAGAGTCTCCTGCTTGAGCAGAGGGTTGGATTAGAAGACTTCCAATGTCCTTTCCAACTCATTCTATGATATATGTTCTGAGATCAGTTTTGTTTTGTGAGGCAAAGGCACATTTTATCAATTCTTGGGTAGGAACTGAAAATTATATAGATCTTTTTTTTAATTAAATCAATATCTACCCAGCAAAGCATTATTATGATCAAGACAGACTCACTTTCCAATTTAAATAATGGACAAAGAATTATTTTGATACTGAGGATTGAATAAGTTTGTTGAGCTGTGTCTACAAATTAGTGTGAATATTTCATACAGAGACATTCTCTCTCTCTCTCCATCCCTCCCTCCATCCCACTCACACACACAGAACTTGCTGCCACATCTCCCTTCTTCATAATAGCTATTGCATATCGCTCATTGGTGGGATTCATTTTTTTTTACTACCGGTTCTATGGGCGTGGCTTGGTGGGCGTGGCAGGGGAAGGATACTGTAAAATATCCAGTCAGAAGTGGTATTTGCCGGTTCTCCGAACTACTCAAAATTTCCACTACTGGTTTTTCCAGAACTGGTCAGAACCTGCTGAATGCCACCTCTGATATTGCTGGATTTCGGTTCCTATTACAGTAGTTATGAGAAACCAGTACAGGTAGTCCTCGACTTATGACCACAATTGAGCCCCAAATTGCTGTAGCTAAGTGAAACTGTTGTTAATTGAATTTTGCCCTATATTATAATCTTTCTTGCCACTGTTGTTAAGTGAATCACTGCATGTTAAATTAGTAACACAGTTGTTAAGTGAATCTGGCATCCCCATTGACTTTACTTGTCAGAGGTTCGCAAAAGGTGATCCCATGACCCTGGGACACTACAACCATCAAAAATACATGCCAGTTGCCAAGCATCCAACTTTTGATCATGAGATCATGGAGATGCTACAACAGTTTGTAAGTGTGGAAAATGGTCATAAGTCAGTGCCATTGTAACTTCAAATTTATTTATTTATTTATTTTATTTTATCATATTTTTATACCGCTCCCTCTCCCAAAAAAGGGACTCGGGGCGGTGTACAGCCTACTAAAAACATATAAATACATTATAAATACAGTTAAAAATATATTAAACGCGATTTTTCCTGCTGTATCCCATCAAAACCAAATACAACAATATAAAATCAGGGATCTTAGATAAAAATTAAAAGTTAATTACTAAAACCCAATTTAAAACCAGAACCCATTTATTCGGCCAGGCCAGCCTGCCTAAAAAGTAGGGTTTTAACTGCGCGCCGGAAGATCAGGATATCCATCATAGCTCGTATCTCCGGGGGGAGATCATTCCATAGGGAGGGAGCTCCCACAGAGAAAGCCCGAACTCTCGGGGCCATCAGCCGACAGCGGCCGGGCGGCGGTACCCCAAGGAGGGCAACCCTGTGGGAGCGTACTGGGCGGCGGGAGGTTGATGATGGCAGCAGGCGGTCCCGTAAGTACCCAGGTCCCGAGCCATGGAGCACTTTAAATACCATCAGTACCACCTTGAATCGAATCCGGAAGGCCACAGGAAGCCAGTGCAGCCTGCGGAGAAGCGATGTAACGTGGGAGCTCCGAGGAGCACCCACAATCACCCGCGCGGCTGCATTCTGGACCAACTGCAACCTCCGGAGACTCTTCAAGGGGAGCCCCATGTAGAGAGCATTGCAATAATCCAGGCGGGAGATAACGAGGGCGGAAGTGACTGTGCGAAGTGCGCCCAGATCCAGAAAGGGCCGCAACTGGTAAATCAGACGAATCTGATAAAAAGCCCCCCTGGCGACGGCTGCAATATGTTCTTCTAAAGACAGCCGTACGTCCAGGAGGATGCCCAAGTTTCGCACCCTTTCCACGGGGGTCAAGACCTCTCCCCCCACAGCCAGCGAAGGAACCAGCTGGCTGTATCTGGGCGCAGGAAACCACAGCCACTCGGTTTTGGTCGGGTTGAGACGAAGCCTGTTACGACCCATCCAGCTCCGCACGGCCTCCAGGCATCGGGACATCACTTCGACGGCTTCGTTGGGGTGGCCCGGGGTGGAGATGTACAGCTGAGTATCATCAGCGTACTGATGGAACTCCACCCCGAAGCCACGGATGACCTCACCCAGCGGCTTTACATAAATGTTGAACAGCAGGGGCGAGAGCACCGACCCCTGAGGGACCCCACATCGTAGAGGCCTCGGGGACGATCTCTGCCCCCCCGTCAACACAAATTGCGAGCGGTCGGAGAGGAAGGAGGTGAACCACCACAACACGGTGCCCCCCACCCCCAACCCCTCCAACCGCTGCAATAGGATACTGTGGTCGACAGTATCAAAAGCCGCTGAGAGATCTAACAGGACCAGGACAGAGGAACAACCCCTGTCCCGGGCCCTCCAGAGGTCATCCACCAACGCGACCAACGCCATCTCCGTGCTGTGCCCGGGCCTGAAGCCCGATTGGAGGGGGTCAAGATAACTCGTTTCCTCCAGGTACTGCGGGAGCTGATGTGCCACCACACTCTCAACAACCTTCGCAACGAAACGAAGGTTGGAGACAGGACAATAGTTAGATAACAATGCTGGGTCCAGGGACGGTTTCTTGAGGAGGGGCCGCACCACCGCCTCTTTCAAGGCGGCGGGTAACAGCCCCTCTCTCAAGGAAGCATTTATAATACCCTGGAACCAGCCTCTTGTCACCTCCCGAGTGGCCAAGACCAGCCAGGAGGGGCACGGGTCCAGTAAACAGGTGGTGGCATTCAGTCCCCCCAGTATCCTGTCCACGTCCTCCACAGTAACAGGATCGAACTCAACCCAATTGACCTCACCGATATCCACTCCCGCCCCCCCGCCCGGAGATGCCCAGTCGGAGTCCAGTTCGTCCCAGATCTGAGCGATTTTGTCCTGCAGAAACCTAGAAAACTCCTCAGCCCGTCCCTGCAAGGGGTCCTCCCGCGCTCCCACCTCCAGGAGGGAGCGGGTCACCCTAAACAGGGCGGCTGGGCGGTTTTCCGCGGACGCAATAAGGGTGGAGAGGTAAGACCTCCTCGCCATCCTTATCGCCACTAAATACGTCTTGATATAAGATCGTAATAGTGTTCGGTCAGACCCAGAGCGGCTAGCCCTCCAACTGCTCTCTAGGCGTCTTTTCCGGCGCTTCATCTCCCTCAGCTCCTCAGAAAACCAGGGAGCCGCATGGGATCGGCACCGGGTCAGAGGCCGCAAGGGCACAACTCGGTCAAGGGCCCCGGCAGCCACCCTATCCCAAGTGGCGACCAAGCCCTCAACCGAGTCGTGTGTGTGAGCTTCGGGGAATGGCCCAAGCTCCGTCAGGAACCTATCAGGGTCCATCAGGCGCCTGGGGCGGTACCATTTTAGTGGCCCCGCCTCCCTGCGGTCAGGGGGTGCGGAACGGAAGTCGAGCTTCAGGAGCGAGTGATCTGTCCATGACAGGGGTTCCACAACTATATCCGCTATACCCAGATCACTCTGCCACTGATCAGAGACAAAAACCAGATCCAAGGTGTGACCCCCCACGTGAGTAGGGTCCCGAATTAACTGGGTCAGGCCCATGGCCGTCATGGAAGCCATGAACTCTTGAGCAGACCCCGAGGCACCGCCGGCAGAAGGCAAGTTGAAATCCCCCATGACCATAAGCCTGGGGGTCCCAACTGCCACGCCAGCTATGACCTCAAGGAGCTCAAGCAGGGCCGCTGCCGCATAGCAGGGAGCCAGGTATGCGACCAGCAAGCCCACCTGAACCTTGGGACCGAACTTCACGAAAAGGAGCTCACACCCGGTCGTCTGAGACACAATGGCTTCCCTCGGATACAGATCCTCCTTAATAACCACCGCAACCCCCCCTCCCCTCTCCTGGGCCTTCGGCCGATGAAAGACCCGAAACCCGGCTGGGCACAACTCCACCAGAGGGACTCTCCCCTCCTGGCCCAGCCAGGTCTCGGTAACTCCCACCAGGTCCGCACCCCCCTCACAAATCAAATCGTGAATGAGAGGGGCTTTGTTAACAACGGACCTGGCGTTACATAACATCAGCCGGAGGCCCAGGGCCCGATTGCTCAGACCCCCTGGGGAACGGGAGATGACAAGGGGGTCGGAGCGCGCCACAGCAGACAAGCAGCGAGGGCGCGCTCCCAATACAGAATATGGCCCCCTATAACCGCCAAATCTGCCTCTCCCGCTCACCGTATCAATAGATTTAATTCCACCCTCCCCGGTGACCCCCCCCATCCTCAATACAATCCTATCCGGATTCTGACTCTCCCGGCCACGCCCAACCCACGGCTTGGTCCCAGCCTCCGGCGCGTTGTCCCCCAACTCCCGCCCGGACTTTCCTAACCCCTTTAAAAACCTAGTTAAAAATTTGTTAAGACACCCCTCCCTCCCACGCTTCCTACAACCCCACCATCTCTCCGGATCCCACGATCCGTCCTTGAGATGGGCCTCCGAGAGAGCAGAGGGCCATTTCTGAGACAGGGGGACACATCTCAGGGCCCAAAGATCGTTCCTAGTATAAGATAGCGTCCCGGCCTGAGTCCTCTTCTGTAACAGACCCCGACCAAGCTGAAAACTGGCCAGCCGGGGCCTGAGTCCATATCGAGACCACTCGGAATACAGCCGACTGGATGGAAAGGAAAAGAAGGACCCCAACCACGGCGGTAGTCCTCCAGACCAGGCTCCAGCCGAGGCGGCAGTTCTCCGACCCCAACTCCGATGACAATTCTTCAGCCGTCCCAGCTCTAGCCATGGTACCAACCGCGGCGGCGGTCCTCCAACCCCGGCTCCAACCGCAGCGACAGTTCTCCAACCCCGGCTCCGGTAGCGATGATGGTCCTCCAGCCACCCCGGCCCTGGCCACAGCGGCCGTCCTCCCGCCGCTTGAACCGCAGCGGCAGTTCCAACTCCGGCTGGGGCCTCTGCAGTAGCCTCAGCCCCAGCCCCGGCGGCCGTCCTCCAGCCGCACCGCAAACCACTGGACCCAGTGCCAGGCCCGTCGCCGCACTACGATCCCAGGGGTCGGTAGTTCTCCAGCCGTCCAGGATCCACCAGCGGTGGTCGCCCTCCAGTCGCTCCTCCAGCCGCTCGGACCGTAGCAATGACTCCAACTTCGGCTGGGGCCCTTGCAATGGCCCCAGCCCCAGCCCCAGCGGCCGTCTTCCGGTCATGCCACGAGCTGCCGGGACCAGCACCAGGCCCGGCACCACACCATGGCCCCGGAGGTCGATGGTCCTCCAGTGGCCGCGGGGGTTGGCAGTCCTCCAACCGCCCCGGCTCTGTCCACGGCGGCCATCCTTCAGCCGCTCGAGCCGCGGCGCGAACTTCAACTTCAGCTGGGGCCTCCGCAACGGCCCCAGCCCCGGCCCCAGCGGCGATCCCACAGCCACGCCACCAGCCTTCAGCCACTCCAGGGACCCGGAACCTCCGGCCTCGCACGGCCACACCGCCAGCTGCCAGCAGCCAGCCACGAAATCGCGCGGCCACGCCGCCAGCCGCCAGCCACCAGCCACCGGGCACAGCGCCAGGCTCGACGCCGCGCCACGGCCTCGGGGGTCGCCCACCCCCTTATGGGTCCTTTCGCCACCCCTGCCACAGGTAAGGACCCGGGGGGGGAACTCACCACACCGAACGACCGTCGTGGCGGAGCTCTTCAGGCCGACCTCCTCCGGTTGCCATCTTGCCCAAATGGTCATTAAGTAACTGTTGTAAGGCAAGGATTACCTGTAATCAGATGTTTTTTTTGTTAAGCAGACCATTTTCTTCCTGCCATTATCCACAACAGAAATCCCACTGGGAGAGTTCTCTGTAATTTCATAGAGAGTTTGTGCAGCCCTCCACAAAACATTGGGTAACTAATTGCCACCCATGTTCTGCCATACAGCAGAAGTGGCTTAAATGTGTACTTTATGCATCCTGTACTATTTGTTTTCAAGACTGACAATGGGATATTACAGCCAATCCTAAACATTTAAAGTGTTTGCTGCCTTCCTCTTTCTTGCAAGCACATATATGCATATGCTGCTGAGAACATCATTCAACATGAGAATGTGGAGAGCTGTCCAAAAATCACGTAGCTCGTCAAAAAAATTAAAAATAAAATGCAGTAAACCTACAATTAATTTTTAACCTTCCTTGCATGTAAACAGGTCAAATGAGGTTTATTTACTTATTACTTTTTGTACTTATATGTGGCCTCTTCTCCCACAGCTTAAAATAGTTTATGCAAGGACATTCCCCTTAATTTTATCTCACAGAAATCCTGCAAGATGGGTTGGGCTGAAAAAGTAATTGACCTAAACTATTTACCAAATTTTTACACTTATATGGAACTGTAAACTTGTGCCTCTCCAGTCCAAAACCCAACAGCTTATTATTACAAAATTTGATATAAAAACTCAAGAAAAGATAAACCACATGATATACTAATTATATTGATATAAATGGGAATAATCAGTATTTCAGTATACTTAGACCCCCTCCAATCGGGTTTCAGGCCCAGGCACAGCACGGAGACGGCGTTGGTCGCGTTGGTGGATGATCTCTGGAGGGCCCGGGACAGGGGTTGTTCCTCCGTCTTGGTCCTGTTAGACCTCTCAATGGCTTTTGATACTGTCAACCACAGTATCTTGTTGCGGCGGTTGGGGGGGTTGGGAGTGGGAGGCACTGTTTTACGGTGGTTCTCCTCCTTCCTCTCTGACCGTTCGCAATTTGTGTTGACGGGGGGCCAGAGGTCAACCCCGAGGCCCCTACTGTGTGGGGTGCCTCAGGGGTCGGTGCTCTCACCCCTGCTGTTCAACATTTATGTGAAGCCGCTGGGTGAGGTCATCCGTGGTTTTGGGGTAGAGTTCCATCAGTATGCTGATGACACTCAGCTGTACATCTCTACCCCGGTCCACCCCAACGAAGCCGTTGAAGTGATGACCCGGTGCCTGGAAGCCGTGCGGAGTTGGATGGGTCTTAACAGGCTTCGTCTCAACCCGACCAAAACCGAGTGGCTGTGGTTTCCTGCGCCCAGATACAGCCAGCTTGTTCCTTCGCTGGCCGTGGGGGGAGAAATTCTGACCCCCGTGGAAAGGGCTCGCAATCTGGGTGTCCTCCTGGACATACGGCTGTCTTTAGAAGACCATATCACAGCCGTCGCCAGGGGGGCCTTTTGTCAGATTCGGCTGATTTACCAGTTGCAGCCCTTTCTGGATCTGGACGCACTTCACACAGTCACTTCCGCCCTCGTCATCTCCCGCTTGGACTATTGCAACACTCTCTACATGGGGCTCCCCTTGAAGAGTGTCTGGAGGCTGCAGTTGATTCAGAATGCGGCCGCGCGGGTGATCTTGGGAGCCCCTCGGAGCTCCCATGTAACACCACTTCTCCGCGGGCTGCACTGGCTTCCTGTGGCCTTCCGGATCCGATTCAAGGTGGTACTGACTGTATTTAAAGAGCTCCATGGCTTGGGGCCTGGGTACTTACGGGACCGCCTGCTGCCATCAACAGCCTCCCGCCGCCCAGTACGCTCCCACAGGGTTGCCCTCCTCGGGGTTCCGCTGCCTGATCGTTGCCGGCTGGCGACCCCGAGGGTGCGGGCCTTCTCTGTGGGGGCCCCCTCCCTGTGGAATGATCTGCCCCCGGAGATACGGGCCATTACCGACATCCAGACCTTCCGGCGCGCAGTAAAGACCTTGTTTTTCCAACAGGCCAGCCTGGCCCAATAAACGGTTCATGGGGTTTTAACTTAATTCGGTTTTTAAATTTTTAAATTTTTAATTACAATCCTTGACTTTTAAATTTTGGAAATTTTATATCTGAAGTGATTTCGGCCGGATCTATGTTATTTAATTTGTTTTTAATTGTATATAGTGTTCATTTTTAGTAGGCTGTACACCGCCCCGAGTACCTTTTTGGGAGAGGGGGCGGTATTAAAATTTAAATAAATAAATAAATAAATTTCACTGATCTTTGCTGAGTAATTCAATTTTGGTGAGTAATCCAATTGATGGTGAAGAGGGAAAGAGGAAACTGTTATGTAAAACTAAACATCACTGAAACTAGTAATGTTCACACCTTTCTAACACTCTTAAACTCATATGAATTGAGAGTTAGTTTCTTTAATTTAATCTCTTCAAACATATTTACAATATATAGATTGGAAAGGTACATGGTTTGATAGTGATGAAGTTCACAGCATAATGAGAAACATTTTTCTTCTTATAGTTCAATGCAATTACTGTATTTCTTGAAGATTCCTCAATGCCTACTTTTTTCCAAGATATTTTAGTTGGCAGTAGAATATATTATATGGTGTTACAAATTATTTTGGAAGTCCTGAAGTACGTTGAAATATATGAAGAGACATATACTCAAAACAATTGAAACAGCTTCCAACATTCAGAAGAAGTTCCATGATCCTTTTATATCACAGATAGAACTATTTCTCTGTGTAACTCAAGAAAGCATGACCCTCACCTGAAGTGACCTCCCCATCAGAAAACCTATCAGAAGAACCTTTATCAAAAACTTTAACCTTAGACTGTCTACTATTGACCTCACTCTCTTCCTAAGAGGCCTGTAAGAGGCGTGCATAAGCACACCAATCGTGCCTACTATCCCTGTCCTATTGTTTCTTTTTATTTTTCTTATAAGTATCTATCTCATGTATTCAAAACTATATTTATTCTTATACCTGTATCTTGTAAGCGACTGACAAATCAAATAAATATAAATATAAGTATAAAACCTCACCTGACGTAACTCACACCTGACCCATCACAAGATCCTAACTTGATGCAACCCACACCAGAACCATCACAAATTCACAATACTTTGCATTGACCACACAAAGCCCTTATAAACTGATGAACATTGACACTGATACCCGCTAAACCAAAGGCGGCTGGAGAATTCTGGGAGTTGAAGTCCACAAGTCTTAAAGTTGCCAAGTTTGGAGACCCCTGCCCTAAACTCTGCTGAAGGTGTTACCTAGTCTGTTTGGAAACCAACCCACAAAGTCAGAGAATGACCCTCCACCCTCATGTATTAAATTTCTTTAAAAAAAAAAAACTTTATTAATTTTACAATTAAAATAAACAAACAACACATACACAAATGTAGAAAAGAAGAAAAGAAACAGAGTTGAGAAATAAAAGAGGAAAGAAAGAAAAAGAAAAAAGAAATAAGAGTAAAAGAAAAAAATCAAAAAGTGATTAAAAACAATTTTACCTTCGACAGTTTGTGGGTCATTATTTCTATCCTTATTTTATGCCATATTTACAAGTAATCCTTAATGCGAATATATAATTACCACTACGATAATACAGTAGTTTATCCTCTTTTACAATATTATGTAGCCCATCTTTTATCTAACCATTCATATCAGCAATTCCAGCTCTCATAATACATTGATGTTTCTTTCTCTTTTAATGCTAGGGTTAATTCATCCATTTCTGCCCAATTTAGTATTTTTTGAATAATCATTTCCTCTGGTGGAGTATGAGGCTGTTTCCATGTATTAAATTTCTTATGTGACAAAATGAGCTCCCTTATATGCCTGTGGCATATTTATACTACTGAATGGGAATACTGTGATACATAACTAGTATGTGTAAAATTTAGTCCTTGAGACTGAGTTGAATCAAATGCCTGGTGGATTTGGCAAAGTGCAAAGAGACCTGTATGGTCTCTTTGCCCTTTGAGGACATCTAGTGGAATTACTGGTACATTACACTGGTACAACAACCTTTTCAATCCATAAACATAGACGGTAGTGTATGTTTTATATGTTTTATATGTAGTATATATGTTTTTAAAATAATTTTTTTTAAAAAATAAACAATACCTACCTGGCCTTATGTTGCATATCTTCATTCACAAATGAATTAAAATATGTAGAGATGATTAAGCTATACAGCTCAGATACAAAACAGGAAACTTTTTTTCCTTTGGACTGACTAAAAACATTAGGATCAGAGATGGTATTCAGCAGGTTCTGACCAGTTCAGGAGAACCGGTAGCAGAAATTTTGAGTAGTTCAGAGAACCAGCAAATACCACCTCTGACTGGAGATTTTACAGTATCCCTCCCCTGCCACGCCCACAACAGATACAAACTCAATACAAACCGTTCCAAACTTGATTGCAGAAAGTACGACTTCAGCAATAGAGTGGTCAATGCCTAGAATGCACTACCTGACTCCTACTCCTTTAACCTCAAACTATCCATTATTACCTCAACCCATTCCTAAGAGGCCCGTAAGGGATGTGCATAAGTGCACAATTGTGTCTACCATCCCTGTCCTATTGTCCCCATTTATTTGTACTTATTTCCTGTATTCTTACTCATGTTTATACTTATACCTATTATCTTGTAAGTGATTGACAAATCAAATAAATAAAAATAAATAAATAAATAAACAAAATACAACTAAGTAATTGGTAGATTGTATTAGGGTTACTTTATTTTGATTGAGCCCAATGCCCGAGTGTAATCTCAGAGGCTAAGACAGACCTTCTTGAAGCAAAGCTGAGAAAACTGGATGAGGAGGCCTTCCTACCCCTGTGTAGAAATCGATCAAACCGCAGGAGGTTGTCTAGAAAACAAATTAAAGCCCAGCTGGCCATCATGACAATAATGCTTAAAGTAAAAGAAGCCAGAAAACTCTAGCTTGCAACTTAGAGCTGACAGCACAGGCTGAATACAGACAATATAGGCTGAGGTTGTATTCATAGGAGGCTGGGGGCAAGAAAACATCATCCAGTCTTGCCCTTCAGAAGTAGTTGATGGTCCCTATCAGGCAATCTGGCAGTACAGATAAGCCCCTCAAATTCAATCTTTCTTTTTCTTTTAGCCCAACACTTACCATTTCTCTTTGCTGTTTTTGTGTTTTCTGATGTTGGATGAAATATCCATCTGGTTCAATTCCAAGCTGGGAGAAAGATACTGGAAACATGGAGGTTGATTGGAAAAATAGTTTATTGATGAAGCAGAACCACATGGGCTTAAGGTTCTGGCAGCTGACCATGGAGTTGAGAGTAAGGGGTATTTATACCCCTTACTCTCTTTGGGCTTTGAACTTGAGCTTGCTGTTCAAGAACATGTATTCTATTGGCTGTTGTAAGGGTCATAGCTGGCTCTGTAGGTTCCCTGAGCTCCCAGGTTTGGTTGAAGTTTAGCTGATGCAATGAAGGGGCTTGTTGGGCAATTCTTATTGTGGCTGAGGGCTAATCCTACCTTTGTTTCAGATCTTGCTGCAAGGGATTTTTTGCCTATGAATAGAGCTACCTATCTATTTATCTCTTAAGTGCTGACATCTGCTATTAAGGAAGGTGAGGGCTGCTTTCCAAGAGCATGTTTCTCCATTTCTCATCCAGGGAAATATAATATTCTGCCTTTTTAATATTTCTCAAAATATTTCATTCTTCTAGGAGAGGGGTGGGTGCTAACTTTCTACACTACTAATTTACAGACATGTTTGGAGTTTGTGTTTGTGAGGTTCTGATGATGTATTTCTCATTGCAGCTGTGATAATAAAACAATTAACTTTTATTTACTATCAGAGACCAAGAAATAATGCAATCCAATAAAACAAGGAACTAAAATAGAAGCTTAATAACTTTTTTCCCCTTCTATTTGATTGTGTCTGATTCTCAGAGACTGCCTGGGCAAGTCCCTGCAGTTTTCTTGGCAAGGTTTTTCAGAAACTGTTTGCCACTGATTCCTTCCTAGGGCAGAGAGAACGTGACTAACCCAAGGTCACTTACCCTGGTGCCTTAACCACTACATCAAACTGGCTCTCTACTAACAAATATAAAATGCTGAAAAAGCCTTGAAGCAAAAGCAATTAGCCAGCACTTCCAATCTTAGATCCAGCACCTTATAATAGCAATTAGAACAGAACGAAACCTGGCAGTTTTCCTAGAAACATCTATAAACCGATCCATGAATAAAAAATGCATAATCTTCTCTACAGAACAAGCCATGTATTTAAACTACCACGCCAGGAGTGGTACGGAAGGGAAGCATAACAAAGATGTGTGAGACTTAATAGGCCTGTTCTCCCCTGAGCAGCATTTATTACAGACTGCCTACCCCGCAGCCTTCTCCTTTCTCCTCTCAGTTGTTGCTCCCAATAATAAACAAGGTATATACCTGTCCTTAAATCTGCTAAAAACAATTCTGCTAAATTGAAGGGGTTTTTTTTAAATCTGAAAGAGGACAGCATTTTCCATCTTTAAAACTGCTCCTACCTCCCTGGTTAATGGAGACAAAATAAGGTGATTGCTGTAATTATCAATCCTATTGCATTCATGCTGGGCAGATTCATTCTTTGGAGTGCAGTCCTCTTATAGAAGCATCATATATTTTACATTAGTGAGCAAAATATCTTTGGCCAGCCTTGTTTTAAAATGTTCACCACTTATTTAACTTCTAAGTAGATCTTTAGATGTTACAATCATGAACAAGTGTAATCCTATGGCAATTATCCTAGGGGACATCATTGCATTCTCAGAGATTAGAATCTCATGTTTTCTTTTACTAAGCAGGAAACCTTCTTACTAAACAACAGGATTGTTATCCAATTTTTTTTTAAATCTTGGGGAATATGACATATTGAGTTTCAGCTAGGAGTTTAAAGTCACTCAGCCCAAAAAGTTGGCCTAGCAGATAAAGAATATCCAGGCTCATGTTAGTCCCCAGCAAGGAACTGCAATCAGTATGATCATATTATGAGATCAACATATAGAATAAGAGTTTTATTGTATTAAGTTTCTTACATGTACCTTCAGTACTATCATTGCTGGTGGAAAATATTATGAATGAGTGAATGAATGAATGAAATTCATTCATTCGTTCGTTCATTCATTCATTCATTCATTCATTCATTCTTTGATGTCTTGGACCACAATACAAATTATACATAGTTCTCTATTCCCAAAAGTTCACTTAGTGACCAAAGTTAAATAGCACTGAAAAAAGCGACAAGACTGTTTTTCACAGTTATGACTTTTGCCGTATTGCCAAGGTCAAATGATCAAAATTCAGATGCTTGGCAACTGACTCATATGTATGATGGTTGCAATGTCCTGAGGTCATGCGATCACCTTTTGCAATGTTTTGACTAGCAAAGTCAACAGGAAAGCCAGATTCATTTAACAACCATGTTACTAACTAAACAAGTACAGTGATTCACTTAACAACTGTGGTAAGAATGGTCATACAATGAAACAAAGCTCATTAACAACTGTCTTGCTTAGCAACAGAAATTTTGGGCTAAATTGTGGTAGTAAGTGAAGAATTACCTGTAGTGGAGCAGCTATATTATTAGCAATTGTTTTCAAAGATCTTAGTCTATAATGAGACCTACTAAATTAAAAAAAAATGAAGATACTTAAGAAGGCTTTATTTATCCATTCATTCATTTTCAATAGCTGTCCAACTGAACCAAATGACTCTGGGAGACTTATCATACAACACAGTATGGGGAGGGTGTCATTCTGAAGGTGGTTAATGGACTAAGATAAGACTTACTTCCTCCCTTTGTGCATCTTGTTCCCTTCCTTCTCATCTTCCTTAATTTTAAAGCGATTTTAGCAATTTTATTTGATGTTTAATGTTTCATAGTTTCTTTATTGATTGTAAACTATCTAGAGTTGCCTCTAGGTAAAGTGGATGGCATATAAGTTAAATAAATATCTTTTTTCCAAGAACATTCAATTTTCTTAGGTTTATACCATACCAATGAACTTACATGATATAAATATTATACATAACTGGAAGTTATTCTTAAGACTTCAATACTCATTTTTCAGCTGTTATCAATCTTTTCCATTATACGGTTTTTTCATTACAGTAATTCTAGGATTAGTTATTAATTTGGTCTTCTAGAAGCTGTACAACTCTTACTATCTTTTTTATAGTCTTCCAAATGTTATAGTTCACTTACACAATATTATGCTATATTTCAATGGAAGGAGAAAGAAAATAATCTATTGTTCTAGTCTCAGATGTAATTGACTTGAATAATGATGTGTAACTACATGGTTCTATCTATGAAATCACCAGGAGCCAAGCTCAACTGGAGTGCACTTTTGCTTTTAAAATTGGCAGATGATGTATAGCAGTTGCATTTAAAATGAAACGACTATATTGTGCAGAATAATAAACAAGGAACACACTCAAAATATTTTGTTGAATTGCTTTATTTATTCTGGAGCATACTGTATAATAGCCAAATTGCTATGCTCTTATATATTTTAAATAATGCATATAATCAGGTTTCAGAATCTTAGCTTCTACTGTAAGGATCAAATAAAACTTGTATCTTAATTTGGATTGTCCCAATATCCAATTGTTTTTTCTCCCAAGACCAGTGCCAGCTCTAAGGATACAAAATTAGGAGGCACCAGGAAAAGACTTTAGAAATTCAGAATAAAAAAGTGAAACAAAGCAATGGTGCATTCTATGAGCCAATGTGTCTTGTCATGGATTAATTATAATTTTGCAGAATTGTTTCTGTATGACAGTGGGTGATCTTGTAACTAATATTTGTGTGAAAAGGATGAAAATGTCCAAGAAAAGAAAATAATTCAGGACTGAAAATTATAAGTATAAAGCTCAAAAACTCAAAGAAACAAAAATAAATAAAAATAAATGAGACCTCTTTTTGAAGTTCCTAAGAAAACAAAATTACAGGATGAACCAAACTATATAGAATGCCAGAATATGGCCTTGGTGCCATCAAGGTGGCTAGAGCTGGCTCTGATCAAGACAGTTTAATTTATCTGGTCAGCACAACTGTAACTAATTGCCTGAGCTTATCGTAGTTCTTCATGTCATCACTTACATTTAAGTGTACCGTGATTTTCATGCTTTGATGGATTGGGGCAAATGTAATACGATGGATATAGCAAGGCTCACAGGTGAGTTATCATTTGAAACAATTCAGCAAATTCCTGCGGCTGAAGTGAAGATATTGGCTCTTGCAATAAAGAAGTAAGCTAAAAGGAGTGCTGGATGATTCTTTAGGCATCTGATTGTGGAAAGAGAGGAAAGAAAACATTTAGCTCTATAACAAAAATACTATAAATATGGGGATTATGAAAATGCAAACTTGTCAATTTATTTGAGAGCAGTTATGAACTTTCGTAAAGCAAAGTTGCACTGATATAATTTCCTAAATTCTGAGAACTTTTAGCCCGTTAATAAATGAAATCTGGACCGTATTAAGAAATCCTTCACACTTACAAAAGAGCAAAAATAGCACCTCAATCAAATTATAGAGGTTAAATTTAAATGGTATCAGGCATAGCAATCTTTAAAAAAAGAAACAGTAGAATTAAATAAATTATGGAAGAATTTTGTAAGTATTTTATAGGCTTAATAATTATTTAAGAAGATGATGGTGATCTTCCAAGGAAAATTGGAACAGTAAATCTTACCTAAAACTAGGTAAGATCTAAGAGACAAAGCTTGCCAAATCAAGTTTCACACCTTGTCATGACTGACAACATTGAAAGCCTTTCTATGATCAACGAAACACATGCTGACTTCTTTTTGCTATTCACCTTTATTCTAGCATATGGCAACAATAATATCTCTTGTTCCTCTGCCTTCTTAAAACCAGCTTGAGCATTTGGCACCTCCCTTCCTATGGAGGCATTGGTGCTCTGTAAGTTTGATTGCTTCTTTATAGATGTTTCATTACCCAGCTACTTAACTTCATCAGTACTAATGGGTATGATTTATATTTACATCACAGTATTTATACAGCTTCTGCCAACCTAGCAGTTCGAAAGCATGTAAAAATGCAAGTAGAAAAATAGGGACCACTTTGGTGGGAAGGTAACAGTGTTCTGTGTGCCTTCGGCGTTTAGTCATTCCAGCCACATGACCACGGAGACGTCTTTGGACAGTGCTGGCTCTTCGGCTTTGTAATGGAGATGAGCACCGCCCCTTAGGCTGGAAACAACTAGCACGTATGTGCGAGGGAAACCTTTACCTTATTTATACAGAATAACTTGCCCTGCCAGCGTTGGTGTATAGTTTTCCCCTTGGTAGTTCCCTAATGAGGATATTGTTTACTGGTGTCAATCCCTGCTTACATGGATGCAACCCAGCAGCCCACTTGGCAAAAAGCTCTTTCATCCAGCCTCCAAGAGACAAGAGGGAATCCTTGGCAGGCAGTAGCAGTTTGCAGCCTTCCCTGCCAGCTTTCCCGTTTACTTTTTGTGGAAGCTGGTAGAGAAAATTGTAAATGGCATTCACATGATTGTGGGACCTTGGCAACCAGGCGTAAGTGTGAACAGGTTGCCAAGCACCTAAAATATTGACTATGTAATTCTAGGGGGGGTGTTGGTACAGTGTTTTACAACAGCTGGAAGTGCTTTATGGGCAGTACTTCAAATTGTTGTTAAATAAATGTCATATGTCATGGTCTACCTCATGTTTCCTGTCTGGTATATGGTACTACAGTATATCCTTCATCTTATCTGCTCCTCTCCTGTAGAAAGTCTCCAATTATATTAGCATGTTCATGGTGGAAGTGATTATTGCCATTAGCTGGTGCCATATGTAATTCATCTTGTCTTTCTAGGGCACTGGTGTCAAACTCACTGTGTCTCATTGCTGTCACATGACATTTTGTGATATTTTTCCCATTCACGGAGCTGAGTGGGTGTGGCTTGTGTGTGATGCATCCGGCCGGCAGGCTGCCAGTTTGACATCCTTGATCTAGGGCATTATTTGGAGAAAGAAAGGCAACTTGTGTTTTATTAAACAAGATATCCATTTGAATTACATTGTGAAGATTTTTGTCCACAGAAAGTCAGAATTATATTTGATAAAAGGATAGTGTCTTCGGAATCTGATCAATTCCCTGTTGTCCTTGATTGCCTTTTTATATTACTGTTATGCTCATTGATATATACTAGAGCAATATGCTTTGCAGACTTTTGGATCAGTGTCATTGTTTGTGCAAATCCTTTGATTATTTATTAAATTTAGAATTTTTGAATAATATCTCTATTCATTTTCAACCACAGTGCTGTTACATTGAAGAGTTTACTTTGAAAAGGACCAACTTGTATTGGGTCGGTAGAACATTCTGCTGTATTCCCTAACGTCAGGGATAAGAAAGAAGAAAGTTGGCTACTGTCCAAATTAGACACAGCAATTTGGATTGTATAAACTGTTGAAATATTATTTAAGATAGATTTCACCTTTTGATTGGAGAATCAAATGGAGATAATTCTAAATGTGTGGGAAAGGTCCTTACTTTAATCAACAAATTATTAAACTGCTGAAAACAACCAATTTCCATTCATAGTGAGAAGCCAGTTAATATGAACAAAATCAATGGCATGAGGCTGGCAATGAAAATAGCTGGCACAAGGAAAAACAAACAGAGCCTCTGGAAGTCTATCTTCCTCCATTAATGTTATTACAACAGACAGAACTAACTGATTATGTTGATATATGAGGAGAGAATCCTTTTTATTGTTTGGGCTTGAAGGACCAGAAGATTTGCTATTTTCAGACTGCTAATCAGTTGGTGGGATAATCAGCACAAAAACTCACTGAGAGTAATTTGTTTTCTGTATCTCTGGTAACCATCCTGTGTAAGCATCAAACACTTTCTTCAAATCATTAAGTTTTACAGAGATAATTGCTAATTGCTCAGACAAGGCTATTATAGTCTGAGCAGTTAACAGACAATGTTTAACCAAAAAATCTGAAGGAGCTGTGTTCAGGAGGTATTATTTAACTCATCAGCTACAATCTCATTGGAGGCATAGAACCAAATATCAGCGTCAAAATTTGCAGTGTGCTTGTTACAGGCAATATTTTCCTGGAAGTCATCACTCCACAGGAATATGTCACCCTCACTGCGAAGGGAGTTTGATGCAGTTTGAATCTGCTTACTGTTGTGTATGGACTGAGTCTTCACTCAGGTCCGTGCTTCAAGCGGGAAGCACGGACCTCTCCCATTGGCTGAGCCGTTTGACAGCCGGCTATAAAAGGCGGCTGTCAAACGGCATCAGCTGTTGCCGCTCCAGCTGGCTGCCGTGTTAGCGCGGCAGTAGCGGTAACCCTCTTTACTTGTAATAAAGAGTTAAGCTTTTAGCCTTGACCTGGTCTCTGCCTGAGTTATTCCGTCGCTCCACAACACTGGCGACGAGGACGGGATACAAATAAAGGCAAGCCAGGCAAGGGAGAGAATTAAAGGAGCGAAATCACTACCTAGAGCTGAAATCGCTACAGAGTTGCAGACTCTAACCGCGAAGTGCCATCTCTAACTTGCCTGAGGAGAAACTTCACAGCTGACAGAAGATGACTGCGAATCCGGCATTCCCGCCCTTCAGACCGGCTGCTGAGACGTGGGAGTCATACAAGAACCGGTTTGACTGTTTTCTTGATGCTTTAGACCTGTCAGAAATTTCTGAACATAGGAAGAAGTCTTACTTCCTAAGTTTTTGCGGAGCCACGGTTTTTGACACCGCATCAGCTTTACTGGCCCCTAGATCTATAAAGACTATTTCCTGGGAGGAACTGCAGGAAATTCTTTCAAATCACTACTCCCCAAAGCCTTCCAGGATTGCTAGGCGCCATGCTTTCAGAAGGCGCATCCAAACAGAGGGGGAAACAATTAATGATTATATGGCAGCACTGAGAACAACTGCCCTGCATTGTGGGTTCAGAGATTACCTGGACGATATGCTGCTCGATCAGCTGATTTGTGGCGTTAGAGACCCAAAGTTACAAAGACATTTATTAGCCAGAGGGGATCTAACTCTTAAGCAAGCCATAGAGGAATCCCAGGCTGCTGAGCTGTCAGCACTCTCAGCAGCTGAAATTCAGGGAAAACCCAGCAGACTAGAAAATCCTACAGTATATTTTGAGGAAGCCTCCTCAGAAACTGGCCCAGAAGAGGCTACTGAGGTAAACCGCCTCAGACAGCCCAATGCAAATCAAAAAGAGTTCAGGCAAGGTATAAGTCAAACCCCACAGTTACAAACATTATGCTTAAGCTGTGGGGGAAATCACCTCAGAGCATCCTGCAGATTCAGGAATGCCATATGTTTAAGGTGTCAAAAGAAAGGCCATCTGGCAAAAATTTGTCAGTCAGGAAAAACCTTCAGCCAGCCACAAAGACCACAGAAGCTCATTCAATACCCCAGGCAAATTGAGGACTGTTTCACTTGCTATCAGTTTAAAATTCAAAAAATTAATAAATCTAACAAAATTAGTGTCACTGTTTCTATAGAAGGTAGACCCTGCAAGATGGAGGTTGACACCGGCTCTGCATTGTCCATCATCTCATGGGACACCTTAAAGAAGCTACTCCCCAGAATGTCAAGACAGAAAATTCCAGCCTGCAACCTAACACTTCGGGACTACCAAGGCAGAACCATCCCTGTCATCGGAAAAGGCAAGTTCCTAGTCCATTTTCAAGGGTTTAAGGGTCACTTGCCTCTAGTGATAGTGGATGGTGTCCTCCCAAGCCTATTGGGACTAGATTGGTTCCCAGCCCTGGGCCTCCACATAGGGGGAATCCACGCCATTAACAATTCAGAAGTTGACTCCCTGTTCAGGGACTATGCAGACGTATTCAGTGAGGGCCTAGGCTGCTACGTGGGAACCCCAATATCCTTCAGGGTAGACTCCCAGGCAGTTCCAATTCGTTTGAAGCCCCGCAGAGTTCCTTTTGCAATTCGTCCTCAACTAGACAAGGAACTTGACAAACTAATCAAACAGGGCATACTGCAACCAACTGACTTCTCAAAGTGGGAGACCCCCATAGTAACTCCATTAAAAAAGGATGGACACTTGAGGATCTGCTCGGACTACAAGTCATCAATAAACAGATATTTACAAGTTAGTGCGTACCCAGTCCCTGTGGTACAACATTTACTCCATTCCCTTGAGCCTGGGTCCATTTTTGCAAAGTTGGACATGTCCCAGGCGTATCAGCAGTTTCCTGTTGACGATGAAACTGCTGAACTGCAAACAATAGTAACCCACAGAGGGGCTTTCAAATGCACACGTCTACAATTCGGAGTTAGTGTGGCCCCTGGAATTTTCCAATCCCTTATGGAACGAATACTGCAAGGGTTACCAGGCGTTGTGCCTTACTTTGATGATATTCTGGTATCTGCCACCAACCAACAGCAATTACTACAAAGGGTCAGAAGTGTACTTGACCGTTTCAGACAATCTGGTCTCAAGCTAAAAAGGGAAAAATGCACCATAGCCACTCCACAAGTGGAATTCTTAGGTTACAAAATTGATGCAAAGGGTATTCACCCAACTGAGTCAAAAGTTAAGGCCATTCACGATGCGCCTACTCCTACAAACAAAACTGAGCTTCAAGCTTTCCTGGGCCTCTTGAATTTCTATGCATCGTTCCTGCCCCATAAAGCTTCTGTTGCTGAGCCACTTCATAGACTTTTAGACAAGCATTCGCCATGGCACTGGGGACCAAGGGAAACTATTGCTTTCAAACAAGTCAAGTCATTGTTAACTTCAAAGGCCGTCTTAATCCAATTCAATAAAGACTTACCACTCATTCTAGCAGCCGATGCTTCTCCATTCGGAATCGGGGCTGTCCTGAGCCACAGACTGCCCAATGGTGCAGAAGCACCTATAGCTTTCTTTTCAAGGACACTATCTTCCACTGAACGCAACTACAGCCAGATTGACAAGGAGGCCTTGGCTGCAGTGGCTTCAGTGAAGAAGTTCCATGAATTCCTCTACGGGCACCATTTCGAACTGATAACTGATCACAAGCCACTGCTAGGCATTTTATCCGGCTCTAAATAGACTCCCCAGATTTTGTCCCCAAGGATGACCAGATGGACGGTTTTCCTGGCTGCGTATTCCTACACTCTAATCCATCGATCCGGGAAAAGCCTTTCCCATGCTGATGCACTCAGCCGCTGTCCCCTGCCAATGCCAGTCATGGACCCAGCACCTGCAACCACAGTCTTTCTTATCGACGATCTCAAGCTTCCAGTCACTGCTGCTGACATCGCTGCCCATTCGGCCAAGGACCAGGTAATATCCCAAGTCCTGGACTGGGTAGGGAGGGGGTGGCCTACGGCCCCTTATCCTTCAGACTTCCTACCCTACAAATTACGCCAGCAGGAACTTTCCTCCTTGCAAGGCTGTTTGCTATGGGGAACCAGAGTAGTCATTCCCCACAAATTACAAACCTCAATACTGAAGGTTTTGCATGAGGGCCACCCAGGGATTGTGAGAATAAAGGCCCTCGCCCGCAGCTACGTATGGTGGCCAGGCATGGATGCCCAAATCTCTAATTGGGTAAATTCTTGCCAGGGCATTACCACCAGCAACCACCCCTAGGACCTGGGAGGAAGCAAGTAACCCCTGGTCCAGGATACACATAGACTTAGCAGGCCCTTTCCATGGGCGCACTTTCCTGGTGGTAGTAGATTCATATTCAAAATGGGTGGAATTAACTTTAATGCACTCCACCACTACAGAGGCGGTCAGCAAAGCACTGACTAGGATATTCGCCACACATGGCCTTCCTGATTCTGTCGTGTCTGACAATGGCCCCCAATTCACCTCCTGTGAGTTTGAGATGTTTTTAGCAAGTTTGGGCATCAGGCACATACTAGTAGCCCCTTTCCATCCTGCCAGCAACGGGCTGGCTGAGAGGGCAGTTAGATCTGCTAAAGAGGTGTTACAAAAATTGGGTCCCTCTAACTGGCATGACAGGCTGGCCCAATACTTATTGAGCCAACACACTACACCCTGTGCCTCTACTAACAAGTCACCAGCCGAAATATTAATGGGACGCCGGCTGAGGACCACCTTGGATAGGCTGCACCCAAATTACGCCCTTTTGCTTCCCCTTGGGTCGAACAGCCAAGACAGAGGGTTCCTGGTTAATGACAAGGTATTTGTCAGAAATTTCACTGGGCAACCACTATGGTTACCAGGGCTTGTGATAGCAGTAACTGGTCCCAAGTCTTACAGAGTCCAGTTAGCTGATGGGCGGACCTGGCGGCGTCACGTGGACCACCTGAGGAAGCGTTGGAGCACTGCACCCAGAGGTCATCTAGACGGGCCCCATGCAGAAGCAACCACACCATTCGACGAAACCAGTTGCCAACCCACCGGGGACGACTACCTACCAGATGTGGAAGCTGACCAAGGTGCAGACCCGACTCCAGACAGTCCAGCAGCCTCTCCATCGCCTGGAGACACGCAGAGAGCTCCAGACAGCAACCCAGCGCCATCTTTGACGGAGCCTAGAAGATCCGGACGAATTCGCAGGCGTCCGACGTATCTGAAGGACTACGCATGCTCCTCACTGGGAGGGAGGAGTGTTGTGTATGGACTGAGTCTTCACTCAGGTCCGTGCTTCAAGCGGGAAGCACAGACCTCTCCCATTGGCTGAGCCGTTTGACAGCCGGCTATAAAAGGCGGCTGTCAAATGGCATCAGCTGTTGCCGCTCCAGCTGGCTGCCGTGTTAGCGCGGCAGTAGCGGTAACCCTCTTTACTTGTAATAAAGAGTTAAGCTTTTAGCCTTGACCTGGTCTCTGCCTGAGTTATTCCGTCGCTCCACAACACTTACAGAATTCTAAGAGATTAAATCTACAGTTGAAGTTTTTGAGGTAAGAAGAAGGTAATTAATGTTTG
Source organism: Bungarus multicinctus (assembly GCA_023653725.1). NCBI lineage: Eukaryota > Metazoa > Chordata > Lepidosauria > Squamata > Elapidae > Bungarus > Bungarus multicinctus. Next base: position 129,508,072 of record CM042834.1, read on the forward strand.
GTTGGTTTTTAAAATTCCAGGACTGGTTCTGTGTCTGTTTTTTCTTACTTATACTACAGAGACTTTTAAATAAAGCTAATAAAATAAACAAAATATTAAGACAGATTATAATAAAGCAAATAAGGGGTAAAGAGAAGGAAACAACAACAAAAGTCAAATAAAATAAACAGCTTATATGGAACTTATGAAAGGACACAGTTCAGTTCCTTCTTGGAAAAAAAAACAGATGTTTTGTTAATTAGTTTTATCATTTACAAGATGTTTTAAAGATTTAATCTGTTTCAAAAATTATTCTGTATCCCCCTAAATTATTTCTGAGTGTCTGATGAAAAACCGAATTACTGAATGATAAAAGTGTGATGAAAGAGTTAAATAAAATGGATGTGGTAGAAAAAATGTAAAAAGTTAAGAAATTCGAGTTAAGAATTTTATTATTTGAAAGTAATTTTACAAATGAATATTTGAAAAGTAGTAGAAAGTCAAAACAGCTATCGTATTAATGCAATGCTTGACTGTATTATTAAAATATATTTGGCCTATACGAGATTGAAATCTCTTCAAACTATGGTTGTATACATGAAAAACATTTCTAGACTGTGATATTATGTCTTATAGTCTCCCAATCTGAATGCCTTTCATATATTTGGACTTCATTTCACAGAATTAGCCAATCCTAGAACCACATTTTAATTTTCAAGGCCTTTTACAAACTCAAGGTAAACCGCACCAAACTTGATTGCAGGAAATACGACTTCAGCAACAGAGTGGTCAATGTCTAGAATACTCTACATGACTATGTGATTTCTTCCCCAAAACTTTAACCTTAGACTGTCTACTATTGATCTCGCCCCTTTCCTAAGAGGTCTGTAGGGGGCATGCATAAGCGCACCAATGTGCCTACCCTCCCCGTCCTATTGTTTCTTTTTATTTTTCTTATATGTATCCATTTCATGTATTCATAACTATGTTTATACGTATACCGTTATAATCACCTGACAAAATAAAATAAATAAAAAATACATCACAAGGAACAAAAAAACCCAAACAAACCAAAAGCATATTTTAAAAAAAAGAAATTAAGGTAAATATTAATTTACCTTAAATAAGTATATCCTTTATTTTTATTTATCAAATATTAAAACAATTAATTTCCCACACAGAAGATAAAATATTACAGGTAAAACATTACATACACTGCAATAGATAGTCCACATCTTACATCTTTCCTTTAGTAACTGTTTAAAGTTACAATGAAAAAAGTGATTTATGACCATTTTTCACACTTACGACTTATTGCAGCAGTCCCATGGTCATGTGGTCAAAATTAAGTATGTATTTATGATGATTCAGCATCTGAAGCTCATATAATCACTTTTTGTTACCTTCTGACAAGCAAAGTCGATGGAGAAGCCAGATTCACTTAATAATCATGTTATTACTTATCAGCTGCAGTGATTCACTTTACAACTGTGGCAAGAAAGGTTGTAATATAGGACAAAACTCAATAACGGTCTTGCTTAGTAACATAAATTTTGGGCTAAATTGCGGCGATAAACTGAGGACTCCCTGTAATTTACAACAAGTAGTCATCGACTTACAACCACAATTGAGCCCAAAATTTGTTAAGTGAGAATTTATTGAGTTTTGCCCCATTTTATGATATTTCTTGCCACAGTTGTTAAGTGAATCACTGCAGTTGATAAATTACTAATCTGGTTGCTAAGTGAATCTGGCTTCCCGATTGACTTTGCTTGTCAGGTTGCAAAAAGTGATCATATTGAGCCTGGGACGCTGCAAGGGTCATAAGTACGAACCAGTTGCCAAGCATCTGAATTTTGATCACATAATCCTGGGGATGCTACAAAGGTAACTATGAAAAAATGGTCATGTCACTTTTTTCAGTGCCACTGTAACTTTAAAATGTCGATCATTGAATTGTTGTAAGTCAAGGACTATCTGTACTACCCTTTCCAGGGAAAGAGACAAGGAAGCCATCACTGTAGGAACTTTTGCTTCAAGGTATTTTTGTCACTTATATTATACTTTATTGGATAGTTATGAAACACAGGTGGAAAACCTGTGACTTCTCAGATGTGGCAGAACTCAACATACTCCCCAGTGAATCCAGGGCTGCTAAGAGTTCATCAACATGCAGTAATCCATACACTGACTGTAATCTGTTTACCAAGCCCGTGTCCTTATTTAGGAATAACCAATTCGTTTTCCTCCATGTGCACACAATCAGAAGGAATCGTGATCCACATCCTTTAAAGGCTGAAATTTATCTTCTCGTCTGCTCGGGAGAGTAGGTTCCAGTGAAGTCGACGGGAGGAACTTTATTTTCGCTAGACATATCTAGGGCATCCGCATTGAGTATTAAATCCCTCCTGCGGAATCCTCTTCGGCGAACACACGTTTAACTTCCTATGCCTTGTCGCTTGCGAAGGAGGAACGTTTACCGGGATACCTTATTTATTAATTTTGAATTTTTTCGCGGTGCAGAACAACATTCCAGGTCATTGGGCAAGAGTTAGGAAGAAGGAGCTGTTGCGGACGTGACGGTGGATGTGAAGAAAGCTCTGCCTTATGACACAAGCTGGGTAATAACATAGTTCGCGCTAGGTGTACGCGCCATTCCCCAAATAATGTTTTTTGCCTTTTAACGTCCCCTCTGCCCCGCTTTTTTTGGCCGGCCTTTAGCTATTCCAGGGTTGGGAGGCGGAGGCGAGAGACAGACAGACAGAGACTGGCTCTGCTGGCGGAAACTTGCTCCCGCCATTGGCGACGTTCCCTCCTCTCCTCCGAAGACCAAACAAAGCGAGAGGAACGGGAGCGAAGGCTCCTCGGAGGGGAGTCCTCGGCTGCTGCAATCCCTGCCGCTGACAGCTGCGTGGAGAGTAACGAAAGCACCTTTCCCGGAGGGAAGCTTAAGGCGGTTCGGCCTTTTTTTTTTTGGTCTCGCGGGCGCCGAAAGGCCCGGGTTGAGGAGGACCAGCCGCGGCGACGAGCCCTCGTATACATCCCCCCACTGCGTGCAGCTCCCCCGCGGCCAGGCGGGCTTGAGGTGAAGTTGGCTGCCTGGTGGGAGAAGGCGAGGCGGGAGAAGCGGGGAGGAAAAGGCTGCGGACTGCGGCTGCTTTCTCCTCCGGGCAGGCGCGCGCCGCGACAGCCCGGAGAGCAGAAGCGCGGGGGGAGTGGGGCTGGAGAACGCGAGGCGGGCGTGAGGAGAAAGCAAAGGAGGCTTTGGGAGGGAAGAAGTGGGGAGCAGAGGTGGGAGTCAACGGCACACTGTAAAGGCAAGAGAAATGCGGCACGGCGAGGGGGAAAGGAACAGGCGGAGGAACGAGAGGCTTCCTTGAAGCCTCTTTGGCCTCGGCTGTCCGGGTTCAGCTTTGGATGGGTGGGCGGCTCCTCAGTTGTGGGGAAACGGCGCGGGGGCAGATGACGGGCTGGGCGGTTCCTCAGGAGCACCTAAGCCCGCTTCGCCTCTGGTAGAGAATGCAGAAAGACAGTCGGCTTTCGCTTCGCTTGGCCGCAGGTGTTTCTAGTCCGGCGTGGTCAATTATTGAGGAGCTAATCAGCAAGAGCTGCGGGTGTCAGATGTCCCTTGCCTGTTGACCGCAGCGCGTGCTGTGATGATCGTGTGACAAACTGTCTTTTGGTCGAGGTGTAGATCTCTAGTTGCTGTGCGGGGTTTCATGGGTGAGACATGGGGTGCTTTCTCCATTTTTTCTTGACTCTCTGTTTACTCATCTCAGAGCATCATTAAGCCTGTGTTGTACATGTAAAAAGTGATATTGCATTGCTATTGACTGTGTAATGTATACTGTGCAGGTAGGGAAGTGAAAGAGAAAAGCGAGTATTTAGATCCAAATGAGAAATCTGAATAACAAATATGTGTTATGAGTAGCGTCGTTCATTATGTACAGAATGAGTTTTTGATTTGCTTCAAATAGATCCTAAGGCTATTCTGAACAAATTACCAGCAATTAAAATACAATTGCAGCAATTATCAAATATATAATTGCACAGATTAGGGACAAGAAAAGGGGTCTGTATTTGTAAACAAGGAAAGACCATTTTGTTAATTTGAGGATGAATTACTATTTATGGTTAATTTTCAGAGTAGTTAACTGTTAACTAATGCAAGTATTTGGAAACTATGGGAGTTCTTGAAGAGTTTGTTATGTAATTAAGAAACTGGAAGAGATGAGGGAAAAATTAGCTATCTCCATCCCTTTTCCCCAATCATCAGATTTTGAATTATGCTGCACTTTCTTGTAAACACAGCATAGTATTTTCTAGAAGAACAGAAAACATTATAAGTTAATATAGTAAAATGTTTATGAATGTTCACTGTAAGACATTTAAAGTTTTTAAAAGGAAATTAAAATACAGATTTATTTTTAACTTAACTGTCTATATGAAGGAAAGAGATGAAAAGCGTAAAACAATGCCAATGAAAGAACTAGCAGCTGTATTGTGTATAATACAAGTAGTCCTCAAATTACAACCATTCATTTTGTGACCAAAGTTACAATGGCATTGAAAAAGTGACATGACCAGTTTTCACACTTAAAACTGTTGTAGCACCTTGGTGGTCATGTAATCAGAATTCGGGCACTTGACAAGTGGCATATATTTTTGACAGTTTGCACTGTCCCAGGATCATGTGATTACCATTTGTAACCTTCACAGCTGGCTTCTGACAAGCAAAATCAATAGGGGATTCACTTAATAACCACATGATTCACCTAACAGTGGTTAAAGGGTTGTAAAATGGGGCACAACTCACTTAACAACTGTCTTAGCAAGAGAAATTATGGACTCCCTTGTGGTTGTAAGTTGAGGACTACTTGTAATGCATCCCACCATATCACTACAGTTATGTGCAATTACAATTCATTTATCTAATGAAGTATATTCTACTGTGTTTCTCATATAATAAGGCCGGGCCTTATTTTCTTTTGACCCCCGAAAAAACGCCTAGGACGTCTTTTTGGGGGTTACTTAATTTACTCCCCCATCTAGAGCGCCCCATGCGCACTCACCTCTCTACGAGGTGGCTTCTATCGGCTGATCAAAGCTCCCCGAAGGAAGAGTCTCCAGTTGCTTCGGGGCGAGGAGTGGCTGCCCGCGTCCTCTCACCATGAGGCAGTTTATTTCGGGCGATGGAAGCTCCCCAGGGGCAGTCAACAGCCACTTCGATCAGCCGGTAAAAGTGGCCTCGGGGTGAGCACCCACGCACACTCCCCTCGCCACGAGGCCACTTCTATCGGCCGATTGAAGCTCCCCGAAGGAAGAGTCTCCAGCCGCTTCGGGGTGAGGCGTGGCTACCCAAGGGGCGCTCCTGACAGGAGCGCCCACGCACACTCCCCTCGCCATGAGGCAGTTTATTTTGGGCGATGGAAGCTCCCCAGGGGCAGTCACCAGCCACTTCTATCGGCTGGTAGAAGCAGCCTCGTGGTGAGGGGAGTGTGCGTGGGCGCTTGCCCTGAGGCCGCTTCTACCGGCCGATCGAAGTGGCTGGTGACTGCCCCTGGGGAGCTTCCATCGCCCAAAATAAAGTGCCTCCTGGTGAGGGGAGTGTGTGTGGGCGCTCCTGTCAGGAGCGCCCCTTAGGCAGCCACGCCTCGCCCCAAAGCGACTGGAGACTTTTCCTTCGGGGAGCTTTGATCGGCTGATAGAAGTGGCCTTGTGGCGAGGTGCTCACCCTGAGGCCGCTTTTACCGGTGATTGAAGTGGCTGTTGACTGCCCCTGGGGAACTTCCATCGCCCCAAATAAAGTGCCTCCTGGCGAGGGGACGCGAGCAGCCACGCCTAACCCTGAAGCGGCTGGAGACTCTTCCTTCAGGGAGCTTTGATCGGCTAGTAGAAGTGGCCTCGTGGCGAGGTGAGTGTGCGTGGGTGCTCGCTCCAAGGCCGCTTCTATCGGCCGATCGAAGTGGCTGGCGACTCTGCCTTCGGGGAGCTTGTATCGCCTGATGTTCGATCGGGGTATTCTAGCCTAGGCTACCTGCAGGGCGCTCCTAAGACAAGTTTTCTCCCCTCCCTGCCCTCCCTACCCCCAATTTCTTTTCACTTTGTGTACCGTAGTTCTAAGAAACGATGTGAGAAATGACGAGGAAATGCATGGTTTAAATAGGCCTAAATTTTGGGGGCGGGGCTTAATTTCACCTCATGTCTAGAAATTATGCTGGGCTTTCCTATTGGTGGAGGCAGTATTGTTGGAGAAACACGGTAGTCCTTGAAGGTTTATGCCATAAGCCTTTAAGAATATATAGTAAAAGGCAGTAAGATTATCATTATTTGGCACTTCTAGTTTCTAAATTTTTTGAATGCTCTACAGATTTTAAAAGAAGTCAGTGTTCGGTTGTGTGATGCCAAACAGAAACAGAAATGAAATAGAAAGAGAAAATTTCTTATAAATATGTTGTATGACTGGATTGACAGTTATTCCCCTTTTCATGTAGATTATGCTAGCAGTTGGTAGCTGGTTAGTATCTGATTAGATATGCTATAAAGAAGGATGTTAAATTTAAATTGTCTCTCATTAGACTTCAAGATACTACAAGCTAGATTTTAATAACCAGGGCCTATAATCTTGACAAATTTAGAAACCTGTAACACACTCCTTTTAAGTGTGATGACTGCAATCCCATATACATCCTCAACTTCTGCCTCTCCCGAGATACATACTGTGCCCATTCTCCTAGTGTTCTTGCAAGACCCTTAAGACCTGGCTCTATTACCAAGTCTGGGTTAATATGTTTATGTTTAAAACTCTGTGGTGCTTGATTGTTATGGTTCCTTGTCATCTACTTTAAGTGTAAACTTATGTTGTAAAGCCACCCAGAAACTTTTTGAGTTGGTAACAACAAATCTAATTATTATGTAATTACCAGGACTAAGATCTGTCCAACACAGTAAAAACAGATGTGCTGATGTGGATCAGTTCTGATAAGCACTACTACCCAGAGTTTGAATTGAAAACTACTAAATTATTCCTATAAGTTGTCTCACCTTTAAGTAGAACTGGTATCCAGATCTAATTCTGTGCTCTGTTGTCATTTCCTCTTTACCTTTCTCTCTGATTGTGAAAACAGGGGGAGATAATCCCTAGGCAGCTGAGATTCTGAAATGTAGGTTTTCTATCGTAGTATACTACCATATTGTGCCAATAAATGTTTCAGGATTTGACATTTAAGTGCTAAATGCTTTCTGTATAAGCTTTTTCTCTTTAATTGGGAGGTGCTATGAGGGAAAAAGTGCTTATAATAAATATGTCATCTTGTATACCATCTCAGTAGTACAATTAGGGCAGAGCCTTGTGTAAATTCAGCTCTCTATAGACTACTCAGCAGGAGGAACAAGAGGACTTGCCAGTAGAGAAGGTTATTTATTGAAGTAAATATATTCTACAATCTAAGGAGCTCTCTCATAGTGTAATTACCAAAATGTATTTCTAAAAAGTACTAAATTCAGCTTTCGTAAGAACAAATACTGAACAAATACTAAATACTTGAACGTCAGAACTAATTTGTTTTAATCTATGCCTATTTACATGTAGCATTTCTTCGATATTTTACTTTGACTAGATTACTATAGAAGTATAGCCTGCTTGTCAGCTTGAACCTGATATGAAGGCTGGCTGCATTTTTATGCATATTTAAAAAGAATTTAATCCTATTGAAATCTAAGTAATCCTTGTTAGGAGCGGATCACTTACAACAGTTTATTCTTTGGACTAGGATATAAGAGAGACACATAGATACAGTGCTATACTATACATGCATTTCTTAATTTACTAATTCAGTCCTGTTGGTAGACTAATTTTAGATCTAGTTTATTGCACATTTTTTCATAAGATTGGTTTTACTGGTTTTCTTTTTCCAGACTTCAGAATGACACTGTTTTATTTGCTTAAAGTCTGTGGAAGAACTTGGAGCTTGATTTTGATTAAGACCTTTGGAAAAATACAAGCATGCTACACTTGGAACAATTAGTTTGGGTAATTGTTTTTCTTTTCTGGATAGGAGCTATTTTATATGAGTGAGATGCTTCCCCCCCACAATAATTACATATTTTCTCTTTGGCACTCTTTTCAGCAAGCATTGCTTTGGCATGATACTGGAAGAGCAAAAACAATGTCATTCTGCAGAAGCTTAGTGCAGGGGGCCTTCTATGAGTCATCATTCCTAGCTTCTTAGAATAGATAAATTTCAGTTGCTACTTTCTTAGCACTGGATCTAAATGCTGAGGGTAGAAAATCTTCAGTGGTATCAATAGTTTTGTAAAGGAGTAGATATAAAATTCACTGTGGGAGAGGGATTTTCAAGTAATTGGTCAAATTTCCCTGAGTTTTAAAAATTAATTATATATTTCCACAATTTTTAAAAATTCTTTCTCCTTTACCTTCAAATTAAATTTTGTATCTATTACCCTCTTGCAGTTTCAGATTTTGTGATTAACTGGTATTTGAAGTGTCCTGAAATAGATATTTTTAGTTGGTTTTTTAATTTTTAAAACATATAGTAAAGTAAAAAATTACTGTTTTTGAATAAATTGTGTTTAGTAGATATTTTAGTCAAGCACAATAGTACAACACTATCAGGTCAAGTTTTAGTGTTAATTTACATGTGTCATAACATTCAGTTTATTTCTAACAGGCTTCATACCATATGTTATCTCATGCTTAGTGCCATTACTGTGCTTCTTTATTTAATAAAGATAAATGATTGAGTGCTTTTATTTCCATATAGTACACTACTGTATTTCAGTATAGTACAGTTTTAAGAAGCTGTGATCATTTCTATCTCAAAAAGAGATACCCTTCCAAAACATTAAATTTACTATTTTCCACATTACTAAGAAATGAGCCATTATCATTCAGTATTTTCAGTAGAAAACCCTTTAACCTTGTCAAAATGAATTATGTGGTAGTAGATTTTAACAGAGAAAGCAAGCCCACTAGATTAGATTATGTGCTTTTGCAAGATAATGTGCTCTTCAGTAATCATAACATTTGAAAATAGATATAGATTTACATGAATGTCTGAATCTACATGTAGGCTGTGAGTATTTGAACTTAGATTCACATATTAATTAGGATTGTACATAATGAAGCTGAATATCATCAATATAAAGCTGACATATAACTCCTGTGCAGCACTGCGGAGGATCGTTGCCAGCATGTTCATATAGATATTACATAACATGGGTGATCAGAATTTGTTTGATGATGGCCAGTATCATCTCCTGATAGTAATTAAAGGGATAAGAACTGAACTATTACAAATCAGTTGATTTCTGTATTCCAAAATGACACCATGGTAAGTCATATTAGAAGACACACAGATCCAGGAATATCAGTGGGGACACATTCCACCTGGCCACCCCGTTTTCCTGTAGGTTATTCCACAAGATGATCAATGATAAGTTTTTGACACTGTTCATTTAGGCTGTAAATCAAGGGTCTTCAAACTTGGCAAGTTTAAGTCTTGTGGACTTCAACTCCTAGAATTCCTGAGCTAACATGACTGGAGGAAGAATTCTGGGAGTTGAAGTCCACAAGTCTTAAAGCTGTCAAGTTTGAAGATTTCTGCTGTAAATTCTCACTTTTCCACTCTGTTTCAAAAAGGGCACTCATATCAAAGACTTGGAAATATGAACATAATTTGGGCAGCATCATTTGCTGAAAAACAATGCAATAAAATGTATTTAATTTATAAACCCTATTTTTTATTATACATGAGAGTATTCTGATTTCAACATTTTGCATTTGAAATTCCTTTTTATGCTTAATGTTGCAATGCTGTCTGTTGAAACCGGTTGGTTCACACACCCATGCTCAGTGACAAAAAAAAGGTGGGGAAAGTACCAGATTTTATTTGATCTAGCATTGTTGCTATTGCTATTGCAAATAACAAATATGAAATTGTCAGTAAAATGCAGATGCATACAAATAATAGTTTAAAAGCAAAAATTTTGCCATGATTAACTTTGGGAAATTATTTAGTACAACAGTGAGTCATGTAATTTAGTTTTTTTTAAAGAGTTAATTGGGCATATTAACCATAGTTTAGGATTTGGACAAATTCAGTTTTAATAGTAGAAACTGAAAACAAATAGTAATTATATACATACTAGACTTTATCTGAATGTTAAACTAATACTTCATTTGCAATTAAGAAAAAAATAAGTAGTCTTCTATTTACAATCACAAGTGGGACTGGAAATTCCATCACTAAGTGATCTAGTCCTTAAGTAAGCCACAGCTGTAAGATGAATAACTATAGTCATTAAGCAAATATAGCTTTGCTACTCAGAAGCTCCTGGCTAGGTTGCAGATGTTGATCATGTGACTCCACGATGCTGCAACTGTTGTAAATAAATGCCAGTTGCCAAGCACCTGAATTTTGATCATGTGCCTGAGGGCACTGCAATAGGTGCAAATGATCAGTCATAAGTCATTTTTTTTCAGCACTGTTGTAACTTTAAAATGAATGATCATAAATCGAGGATTGCTTGTCCTGTATTCAGAGCAGCAATACATTTGCAGGTCAGACTTCCTAACATTTATCTGAGAAGCATTTGGATTATCATCCTGTACCTACTTGATATCACTTCAAGAGAATTAATAGTTCTTTATATAGGATTTGCTTTTGGATAGTGAAACTGTTCTGGATTGGTTCATTTGTATTTAAAATACTTACCCTTCATTGGCCGTGATTCCGGCGGGAAAGCCTTGCCCTGTCATTGGCTGGGTGAAGCGCAGGAAGCCTTTAAAAGAGAGGCTGCCTGCGCTCGCCGATTGTGTCCGTTCTGAAATAAACAAGAGAAGAGCTGAAATCACTAAGTGTACGTGCCTCGTTATTGCCGCCGCTAAAACACTGGCGACGAAGGTGGGATCGAGACAGCACTTTTAGCGAGTACGATAGCGGTGGAGATCGAACGGCACCATGTCTGGAAACAACACACCGCCAGAGAAATTCAACCCGGCAAAAGAGGAATGGCAGACCTACGTGGACCGATTCCTCATGTTCCTGGAGAGCAGCGACCTGAACGGCGTCTCCGATCATCGGAAGAGAGCGGTTTTCCTGACCCATTGCGGCCAAGCTGTATTCCGAATGGCGAAAGCGCTTGCATCTCCGATCGACGTTAAGACCTTAACCTGGCCCGAACTGGAAAAGATCCTACGAGACCACTACGCTCCTACAGTCTCCTGCCTAATTAATTGCCATGAGTTTTACCTCCGGAATCAGAAGGAAGGTGAATCCATAGCCGACTTCGTGGCAATCTTAAGAGACATCGGGGGTGAGTGCGAATTCTCGGATTTCAACGAAGCCCTAAGAGACCGGATCGTACTAGGGCTGAGAGATCCAATACTACAGAGCAGACTGTTAAATCGCCCAAAAATAACAGTCAAGGAGGCTATAGAAGAAGCCACCGCAGCCGAAGCCACCCAGAAATCAGCAGCGAGAATGAAAAAAATTAACCAAGCTGCAAACCACAACACCAGAGAACCACCAAAACCAGAGGGGGAACGAGAGAAGACCACGACACACCATGAGGATCTGGAGACTGAGACCGGTAGTGAAGAAGACGATGTATGCCACCTGAAGACAGGTAGAGGGAGAAAAGAGCGGGCAAACAGAAAATTTGACTTTGAATGCAACCGCTGCGGGGGAAATCACCCCAGATCTGAGTGTCGTTTCATCGATGCGATCTGCAGAAAATGCGAGAGAAAAGGGCACATCGCGAAGGTATGCAGAGCCAGATCCAATTATAGCCCGAGGCGAAGAGGAAGCCCTCCCCCAAGAGAGAGAGAAAGAGCGAAAGAGAAAAAAACGAGTAGCCGTTGGAGCCAAGAAGGAAGACAGGGAAGATACAAAGAATCAACTTACCGGAAAGAAGAAACACACCAAACAGTCATAATTGGACACTCAAATACAAAGAATGTAAGAAAAGTCCACATTCAAGTAAAAATTGAAGGACAAGACTGTAAAATGGAAGTGGACTCGGGATCATTTCTCTCAATGGTATCGTGGGACACTATCAAAGACTTAATTCCAGACATCCAACAGGAAGAGCTTGAAGTACAAAACTTAACTCTAAAAGACTATCAAGGTAATAAAATTCCTGTTGTGGGCGTTGGACATTTTCAGGTAACCTTCAAAAATCGCACCGAAATTTTACCCCTCACAATTGTTGACCGAAACAGACCAAGTCTTTTAGGATTGGAATGGTTCGACCCGCTGGGAATTGGGATGACCGGTATCAACCACGTCGCAGATGCAGACTGGGAAGCAGACCTCATTCAAGAATTCCAGGACCTATTCAGTGGCGAACTAGGCAAGTACCGGGGTAACCCGATATCTTTTAACCTAGACCCTAAGGTAGCCCCAATTAGACTAAAGGCAAGGCGAGTCCCTTTCACTTTAAAACCTAAAATAGAGGAACAACTAGACAAATTAATTAAGCAAGGAGTCCTCGAACCAGTGGACCATGCCAGGTGGGAGACCCCCATAGTTACCCCTATCAAAGCGGATGGGTCGATTCGTATCTGTGGGGACTATAAGGCAACCCTTAATCATGCGTTGCAACAAAGTGCATATCCCGTTCCGGTTGTGCAACACTTGTTACATTCTATCAAAGGCGGAAAGATCTTCGCTAAACTCGATTTGGCTCAGGCATACCAACAACTACCTGTAGACGAAAAAACAGCGGAAGCCCAAACGATTGTCACACACAGGGGCGCATTTAAATGTAACCGCCTCCAATTCGGCGTTAGTGTGGCTCCAGGCATTTTTCAGTGCTTAATGGAACGTCTCCTTCAGGGAATACCGGGAGTCATTCCATACTTTGATGATGTCCTGATCGCAGCTAAAGACAAAGCGCAACTGCGAGACCGACTAAGAAAAGTGCTCACCAAATTCGCTGAAACAGGTCTCAAAGTTAAAAAAGAAAAATGCACACTAATAACTGAGAAAATTGAATTTCTGGGATACCTAATTGATGGCAATGGCATCCACCCGACAGAAGGAAAAATCCGTGCAATCAAAGACGCCCCCATTCTGACTAACAAAGGAGATCTACAAGCTTTTCTGGGATTAATAAACTTTTACCATGTTTTTCTGCCGCAGAAAGCAACGGTGGCGGAACCCTTACATAGACTCCTGGACAAAGACACGGTTTGGAAGTGGGGCAGTCGGGAAGAAACAGCTTTTAACAAAATTAAAGACCTCATTACTTCAGCAAAGGTACTCATACAATACAATGAGACTTTACCATTGATATTAACTTGTGATGCATCACCCTTTGGGATCGGAGCCGTTCTAAGCCATCTTTTACCTAATGGCAGAGAAGCCCCGATTGCGTTTTATTCAAAGACATTGTCTAAAACCCAACGAAATTACAGTCAAATAGACAAGGAAGCACTAGCCATTGTATCAGGTATTAAAAGGTTCCATGAGTACCTCTATGGCCGACTGTTTTCTGTAATTACCGACCATAAACCTTTACTAGGAATTCTGGCTGGAAACAAAGCGACGCCTAACATTTTATCACCCAGAATGACGAGATGGTCAGAATTCCTCGCTGCATACAACTATACATTAGCCTACCGCCCCGGTCCATCCATCATGCATGCCGATGCTCTGAGTTGTTGCCCATTGCCGGACAGTGACCCTGACCCGAACCCCAGCACATCCACACTACTAATTGAAATCCTGACCGACCTCCCGATGACAGCAGCAGACATCGCTCACGAAACCGCCAACGATCATCTACTGCACAAAGTGAGTGGGTGGATTACAAAGGGATGGCCAGAAACTGAACTACAAGACTCGTATAGACCCTTTAAACAGAGACAAACAGAACTTTCTGTACTAAAAGGTTGTGTACTTTGGGGGGACAGGGTGGTTATTCCACTAAGACTGAGGGATCCGATTCTGCGATTATTGCATGAAGGACACCCTGGGGTTGTTAAAATGAAAAGTTTGGCTAGAAGCTACGTTTGGTGGCCGGGGTTGGACAAGGACGTTGTTGAGTGGGTTGCGGGTTGCCAGCCATGCCAGACATCCCGACCCTCACCCCCGAAAGCACCGGTCACTGAGTGGGAGCTACCCAGGGGCCCATGGTCTAGAGTCCATATAGATTTCGCGGGTCCGACAAAAGGTTATACATTTTTAATCCTGGTAGACGCTTACTCAAACTGGCTAGAAGTAAGCCTAATGCAATCAACTTCTTCGGAAGCTGTCATTCGACAACTCAGAAAATGGTTTGCCACACACGGATTGCCAGACGTCCTAGTATCAGACAACGGCCCTCAATTCACTGCTACAGAATTTGAGGGCTATTTAGCCAGCTCGGGCATACGCCATGCCCTAACCGCGCCGGCACACCCGGCAGCGAATGGACGAGCCGAACGCATGGTTCGGTTCACCAAAGAAACACTCCATAAGTTAGGCCATGGCCCTATACAAGCACGCATCGACAAACTACTATTTATACAACATACCATACCTAGCAGCACTACAAACAAAACCCCAGCTGAACTACTTATGGGGAGGAAATTACGCTCCCCTTTGGATAGGTTACACCCTACATACTCCACAGACAAACCACTAGACTCTTCCAGCAAGCTCCGAACATTTCAAATCGGAGACTTAGTCTATGCAAAAAATTTGGTTGGACATCCATTATGGGTATCAGCTACCATCACACAAATCACCGGCCCACGATCATACCGACTTACCACTTCTGATAATAAAAGCTGGAAGCGGCATATCGATCAACTTAGATCCCGCACCCTTACAAGACCTTGCGACCCCCCTGGGGGGGAAGGGGATCAACCACCACACAATCAAGAAACAACAGACCCACACCCAACCAACAATCAACAAGCAGCAGACCCACAAACAAACAATGACAACCTAACTTCCACACACACACCCTCAACACTAGCTCCGGTCGATTTTCGCAGCTACGTACCTGAGCCAGGGGAACTTCCAGACGAAACAGCAGACACGGCCGACGATAATCCAAGCCAGAGAGGGAGCGGCCTAGCCATCTCAACCAGTCGAGCTAGGCCCGCTAGGAGTGACTCGGCCGGCTCGACCTTCCAGAAGTTTCCCAGGTCAGAGGCAGGAGAACCAACAGGTCCACCCGCTCCGACAGTCAGCAACGAAATGACTGAGCCGCGCAGGTCCAGTCGGACCCGCAGGGGCCCCGCCTATCTACGTGATTACGTAACATAGGCGGAGCTCCTGATTGGTCGGACTGGACCAAGAGGGGAGGGGTGTTCTGGATTGGTTCATTTGTATTTAAAATACTTACCCTTCATTGGCCGTGATTCCGGTGGGAAAGCCTTGCCCTGTCATTGGCTGGGTGAAGCGCAGGAAGCCTTTAAAAGAGAGGCTGCCTGCGCTCGCCGATTGTGTCCGTTCTGAAATAAACAAGAGAAGAGCTGAAATCACTAAGTGTACGTGCCTCGTTATTGCCGCCGCTAAAACAGAAACATATATAGATCTTATTTCACAGAAATGTATCCATTTAACATACTGATTAGTAGTATCATTAAGTATATTGAATGATACTATGGTTAAAACAAATTAATTGACTTAAAGGGGGGGCACGCATTTAAAATGTACACCGCCCCGAGTCCCTTTTTGGGAGAGGGAGCGGTATAGAAGTTTGAATAATAAATAAATAATAAATAAAAGAGGCATGTAATTGTTTTGCTTTTCAGATGCAAAAATGTCTACAGATGCTTCAAGACAAAAAGGAGTATGGCGACAAACAAGAGCTCTTTTTTATAAGAATTGCTTAGTTAAATGGAGAACCAAGAAGAGTAGTGTTCAGGTCAGTTGATCTGCAATTTTTTAATATTTATATAGTTTTCTTCAACTTGCCTTTGTAATCTTCAACTTGACAACAATAGTTGGGACAGGAATCTTGGGCATTGAGTGAAGCACTTGTTAAGTGAGATGCCCACGTGAACGCTTTGCTCAAATACTTTAATCCCAACTCTCCCAGTTGTGGACATTAAGTGATTGTGCAGCTCATTAAGTGATCATGTGGGGATGCCTTGGGGTGGGAGAAGCGCTGGGAGGCCCTGTGCCATTGGCTTGTGGAAATGTCCCATGGACCAAGAGGTCTCAGATGGCTACAGGCTCACTAGTACATGAAAAGCTGAAGGAAGGTAGGTCCTTTTCCCTACCCCACCATGGCTAGGAGCTTCCCCCTCTTCCTATATCACTATACAGCCTTTTTCTGCAGCTGCTGAAAAAGCCTTTGTAGATTTCAGAACCATCACCTTTGCTAGCATTCTGGCCATTCTGAACACCTTTAAATTAAAAATGACATTCTGTAGGAACAATGATTCAAAAGTACAGTATTTAAGAGAATTAACATGAATAAGTCTTTGTTTTTACAAATTTCCTGAGATACTCAGATACAATTGAAACTAGATACTGTATGTCTTATTCCACTGAATGGATTAACCTGATAATTTACCAAACCTTTGAGTAATTTTGAGAAATTTAAATAAAGAACATTGAACTATCAGTAAGACTCAAAATATCCTCAACATGTAAGAATATTCAACTCCAAACATTTTATATACTTTAATTGTGTAATAAAATAAGCCAGTGGTTCATATATCAATTAAAATATGTCTTTTAAGTTTCACAGAGTTGGCTCTGTGAGATGGGCAGCATATAAATTTAATAAATAATGAGAGGAAATAAAACCTTTTCTGAGATATTTTAATTTAGAGAACAAATGATTCCATTTGCAATCACAATAGATGGATTAAAATACTATATTTTAACTTAAGAAATTATAATGTGGGGAATCTATATCTCAGAAAAACATATTAAAAGTTTAATTTATACCACATCAAAGGCTTTTTCTACATCCAGTGAAGCAATTACTTGACAATGTAGTTTTTCTGATTTTACTTTTAAAATATTAGCAGTCTAGAATATATTATCTGGAGCTTACTCTTAAAAGGCGTAGCCTTTTATAAAGCCAAATTGTACAGGATGAATTATTGTAGGTAATATATTATGTTTCTGAATTCCAGAACTATAAACAATATTTAAAGAAAGCATGGATTGGCTTATACCTTTCTACAGGATCTTTTCCAGGCTTCAATATTACACTTACATGAACCTCACAAAAAGAAGAGGGTAGAATTCAAATATTCAAAAATATTTTTATATACTACTATATGACAATAAAAATCTCAATATATATTGTATGTTATCGGATTCTACTGGATTAATATGTGAACTAAGGCCTTTCTATTTATTTCTGTTAGAATAAAAAATAAAAACAGATTCAGATGCTGATACATACTGTAGACTAATTAGAGTGTAAAGAACATCATTTTGCTTTATTAGATTAAGCATATCCATTTTTGTTGGGCACAAGGTATAGATTGTAACTCCAGTCTTGAGTTAGGACGATTTAAAAATGAAAATTAAGCTTCTCTTTCAGCAATATTGCACTTAAACAGTGGGACAATTATTCATTTCCTGATATCAAGTATGTAGTTGTGATTGAATAATGCATGCTGAAACATCATGTTCATATTAGTCTTAGTCTTTTGAATACACTGAAATATCTATCTGTGTGAAATGTTCACATGTGATTATTCTTGTATATTTGTTAATGATCTGTTCTATCAAATGTAGTTCATATTTGCCAGGGAAAACATGAATGCTAAGACTATTAAGAGGGCACCAAACTGCAGATGACCTCATGTTCTATTTTAATTTTATAAGTATGTTAATCTAGCAAACTTTGCCTGCTCTACTGGCCAATCAAAATTTGTTGTTGCCAGGATGTAGATTTTATCTTTGAGCCCATGTACTAGTGCCCAGTAAGTGCCAGTTATATCAAATCCCATCCTGCAAGAGAATGGAAATTAACCCTGTCCCTTCTTCAGCTCTAGATTTTGAAAAAGTCTAGATTTATAGTTATTAAGAGAAAGCTCT
This sequence comes from Bungarus multicinctus, assembly GCA_023653725.1. NCBI lineage: Eukaryota > Metazoa > Chordata > Lepidosauria > Squamata > Elapidae > Bungarus > Bungarus multicinctus. Next base: position 129,526,077 of record CM042834.1, read on the forward strand.
CTCATCACATGAAGAATAGTAGGCAGGATTAGTGAATAGTATACAGATATCCATATATGTAATGTTTAAATACTAAAATAATGTTGAATAGATTTTTAAGAAGACTCTCTGTTTCAGTGAGTATTATACACAGCTGTAAGTGGCTGTTTCTGAGTGTTACCCATTTAACATGTTGATTTTATTTGTGCAGGAAATACTGCTTCCACTTTTCTTTTTATTCTGGCTAATATTATTGAGCATGATGTATCCAAACAAGAAATATGATGAGGTACCTGATTCTGATCTTTATTCTGTGGATCATTCTATTATCTCTGAGTTTGTTGTTGGCTACACACCTGTGAACAATGTGACCAGAAAAATCATGCACAAAATGTCTGCAGAATATTTTACAAAAGGTATTATAAACAAACTCTTCTGTTCTCCCAAATGTTTATATTTTTTCTGGTATTTACTAGGAAAATGCAGTTAGAAAAATAGATTAAACATGTTATTTCCATATAATAGCATGCATGTTGTTATTTCATATTAAATATTTATAAATATTTTTTATATTAACACCCATTTGTTTATTTTGATTTTCCTTCTAAAGCTTATTCTAGCCATATGCCTCTTACTGGTATCCCAAAAGAATCAACCATCCCATACTCTTTGCGAGCCATTGAAGTTCTTGTGATTGGAGTGGGATACAAATGTGATAAATACATAAAATAAATAATAAAAGCCATATTCTAACATATCTGATAATAAAAAGGAGAGGCTGCAGATCCAAATTTCTCTTAAAGTTCAGCAAGTTCCATGTGAACAAAACAAATAGATTAATGCCCCCTAACAGCGAGGATCAGAACCACTGGATATGTATCCAGTGAAGCTAAACCTCATTCTACTTGGCACTGGCAATGAGAATGTTCTTATGCCTTTGTTCCTCATGAATGAAAGAATCTTGCCATAATGCAGTCTGTGTTGAAAACCCATGCTTTTTAATACAGGTAGTCCTTAACGTATTTCTGTTGTTAAGTGAATTTTGCCCCATTTTACAACTTTTCTTGCCACAGTTGTTCAGTGAATGACTGCAGTTGTTAAGTTTAGTAACATGGTTGTTAAAGTGAAACTGGCTTTTCCATTGACTTTGCTTGTCAAGGTTGCAAAAGGTGATCACATGACCTCAAGACACTGCAACTGTCATAAATATGAGTCAGTTGCCAAGTGTTTGAATTTTGATCACGTGACCATGGGGATGCTGCAAAAGTCATAATAGTGAAAAACTGTCAAATCATTTTTTTCAATGTTGTTGTAACTTCAAACAGTCACTAAACTGTTGTAAGTCAAGGACTACCTACACCAAATTCTATTTTATAGACTTAAACTGATCCTCTCGAAATAACTTCTGTATTTTGCAAATATATATTACTCTCTTCATCTAAAAGATCCTACACTTTTATTAGAGACTTAAAAATGTAAGTTGACATCAATAGTTTCAGATATATTTTAGGCTCAATGTCATATGTAAATAAAAACAAATTATACGGTTAACAAATGAGACAGTTATGGATAGGATGACACTTGTATTGCTGTGTTTCTCACAAAATAAGGCCGGGCCTTATTTTTTTGAGCCCCGAAAAAACGGCTAGGCCGTCTTTTCAGGAATGACTTAATTTCCTCCCCCCATGGTCACCCCCACCTAGAGTGCCTCACATGCACTCACCTCGCCATAAGGCTGCTTCTATCGGCCGATAGAAGTGGCTGGTGACTGCCCTCGGGGCGCTTCTATCGGCCAATAGAAGTGGCCTTGTGGCGAGGCGAT